>CM021106.1:364404865-364601771 GCA_007115665.2 Sequoiadendron giganteum | reverse complement strand
TCCCTCTCCTCCTCTCTCCCCCACCCTCATCCTCCCTCCCTCTCCCTCTATCCCCCTCTTCCCCTCTCCCTTCCCTTACCCCTCCCTCACCCTTGCCCTCCCTCTCCCTCTCACCTCCCTTTCTGCCTCCCTCCCTCCCCTCGTGATCCCCCTCTCGCCCTCACCTGCCATCTCCCCCTCTCCCCCCTTCCCCCTTCTCTCCTCTCTCTTCCTTAAATCATTAAATGAAAAATTAAAGAAATGACAATATTTGATAACTATGCCTTTCATAGCATTGAAATTTAATATTCAAGTATAACATAATAGATAATAATTTTGCATCTCAAAAATTAGTTTTCTAAATATTCAGGATATATTCCTTCTTCAATTCTTCAAACATCACAATTAATTCAATTAAAGAGTCTCTTAGATTATAACTTGTTCTTTTTTGTAATAAATAAGCTTATTTAATTCTTTAAATGAACTAAAAAGTAATGAAAATATTCAAAATAAAAAATATACATGCATATAATGTAATGTTTCAAAATAAAATTGAAAATATTATTTTTGATATTAAACTTTAAACATTCTTTGATCAATTTTGAAAGATAGTTTTGACTAATAGAAATTTAAAAATCAGTAATTAAACTAGTAGGTTAACTATTCAAACTGATCCCTATTTATCTTTATCTTTAAAAAAAATGAATTTACTAAATAAAGACAAATTATGAAAAGTCATAATTGTCGATTCTCCTACAAAACTACTTTCAATACCTAGCACTATAGGAATCTCAACATGGGGCTGGGTAAACGGATAAGAACTGCCCTTATCCTGCAGCGGTTTGACAGCTCCTTCAATTCTTGCACAACATAGTGATCAAACAAAACACATGATTCAATTAAACTCCAACTCTAGTATCTCAACAAGATAAGAAATCAACTTTATCAACACAACAAAGGGGATAAAAGAAACAATAAACAACTCTAATGCTGTGACCTTGATATAGTACTTAGAAATGTCAATAAACAACAGATCTATACCGCAAAAACATTTAATTTCCATGACACCACCATGTTATTTCTAGCTTTGTTTAATTGAAATTTCAACATAAGATAGACATCCACAAAGCATGAACAAATTTGTTTAAGCTAAAACAAGAAACAACTCTTTTTCTATATTAAACAAATAAACTGATCCTCAACTTATCGACTGATCGTAAAATAGTGGCAGTTGGCAAAAGAAACTCAACGAAAAGCTATGTAATCTAAATGAAACTTTAAAAAAGTATTAAAAACTGTTCCGCCAGCGGCATAATTCCCTTTCATCTAATTTAAAATTCGATGGCATCGACGAGGACTGACGTATTGGATGTTTCGCAGGAACCAACTACGGTGTGATGTTGTGAGAAACAAAACATATACTGCTTTTAAGGAAGCCTATATATGTTTCTGAGAAATACCGATGAAGTAAGTTAAGACAAGTTTAAAGAAAAAAATGTTTGGTTTGTTGGAGAGATGAATCTTTAAGCGGAGTTGGGTAGTTTGCAACTTCGAATTTGAGGTGGTATTTTGAAGTGGGTTGTGAAGAGGGAGTGGAAAGATCCAATTTTGAGGGAGCATTCAGAGAATTTGAGTGACGAGCGACGAGATGGAGATGCCTATTACTGTTTCTCTGGTTACATTAATGGCTGTCATATGCCTCGTGTTTCCCCACTTTGCTGAGGATGCCTGCACGGATACTAAGGTAAATTCCATCATCCCATTTCTTTGGCCTGCCTTGTTTAGGAACTGTGGGTTATGAAAATGACAAGGGCTTTGGTCGTTTAGTTTTCAATGAATTTTGGTAGTTGTTTGCTTCACTACTACTACCGTCTTGCCTTCAATTCCTTTGGGTTTCCCACAGTAACCTGCTCCCCTGCTTCACAACTATGGCTCTTTAAGACCCATATTATCTATTCTACTGTATGCCTGTACTGAATCATGATTAATATGTTCTTTTTACAAGATTTCTCTATGGTTTTGACTCCATGCTGAAATTGTCAGCTTAGCAGTTTTGACTCAATTCCTTGTCTCCTCAGTATTTTAAACAGCTTTGCCTCTAAAAGCATTATCCCAGTCTCCAAGGAACCTGCTTGGCTTAGTAAAATCTGAACATAGGGAGAAACTTGGTAGATATGAGAGCGCTAGCAGCAACACTAACATATCTCATATAATGAGGGCCAACCTTCTGTACTAATGAAAGGAGAGAATTGGGTTTGCTCTGTTCTGGAAATTATATCAGCTTTCTAATCTGACATCACGAGGACTTAATTTTAGGGCAATTCAGATGCATTTGATCCATCAAAAAGGTTTGATATCAGAAAATATCTTTTGCTAATCTACAACTCCTCCGAGGACAGGTTCTGCCAAAATAGCACGTCCTTTCACAGTGGTTTCTCCTTCCACTCTGAGGAAAAGGAAGTGAGGCAAAGCTAACTGAGAGATGATTTGGAAAGCTAAGCACAAGCTAGGATTTGATGACAATACCATAGGATGGATCAAATGCTGCTTTACCACAACCTCTTTAGCAACCAAGGTAAAAAACAAACTACAATCCTTCCACTCCATGAGGGGGCTAACACAAGGAGACCCGTTCAGTTCATACCCATTCATTCTTATGAGCAATAGCCTTTTGCATCTCTTGTATGACGGAATGAACAAAGACAAAATCTTAGATATACCACCTGCGAATAGAGAATTCAGGTACTCTAACTTCCACTTCACAGATAACCCTGTTTATCTTCTTCAATAATAATAAGAGATGAAAATTTTAAAAAATATTTATATCCACCAACAAGCTTCAGGATAGCACATAAATAAACAAAATTAGGAGTGGTCTTTGCAAATATGCAAGCTAAAACAAAACAACAAATCCTACAGATTAAAGAACAAAAGCTATCTATTACCTACTTGAGTTTCATACTTCATTTGAAGGTCTCAAAAGAGTTATGGAATCCAATGCCATCTAAAATTCAGAACAAGCTGAACAACTAGACAAACAAGTGGCTTACTTTAGCCAGTAGGGTCCAGCTAGTGCAAGCTATTCTGCAGGCAATGCTGATACACCTTCTATCCTTATTACCTTTACCAACTCAAGTAAGTGGAAAAACCACTACAGAACAAAAGGACTTCCTCTGGCAGGGTACAGATACCCAATTCAAATTTCCTATGATGAAATGGGACACAATATTTAACTCTAGGATCAGATACTTGCCTGGAGAATACTATAGGATCAGTGAGTCAAAATACAGATTCATTCTGCAAAAAGGGGCAGCAGCAAAACACAAATGTCCCTCTCTTAAAAATATCAAGGCTTATGACTAAAGGTGTCCCCCCACTAAATAGGAAAAGGGAAAAGTAAACTTTGGGGAAGAAAGCTAGAATGGGCATCCTCTCCTCTCCTCAATAACCCTGAAATACAAAACAGGCTAGTCTCTTAAAGCATAAACCTCGTCTAGGATTACATAGTAAGTCCATCAAATTATGAAGTCCACTGTAAAATGGATCCCGTCAAGGGAGAAACTATGCAAGAGCAAACTACCAAACAGCCATGAGACATGTGCATGCCACCACAACGTGTATGTAAATTTTCCCCTTGGTTGGATGGGGCACTGTGTAATGTACCCACCCTGTTTTCTATCTACCTTGCTGATTTCATGTGTTAAACCCTTCGTTAGCTTCATGAATTAAGAAGTACGGCTTATCAACTCAACCTACTGAATTTTGAATGATTCTTTCCACGATCTAGTTTGAATCACGGAGAAGCAAAAAGCAGAATATGTCTCAGCCATGTAGAAGATAATACTAAATAGTGATCTAGCTACTAAAATGGAGGTATAAGAAAAAGGATGTCGTAATCCTAAATCAAATTAATGAATACATTTATTTGAATGAATATAATTATAATTGTGTAGCTTTAGCAAGCAATAATGATTTAAATTAAAAAGCAGTGGTTTTTTATTTTATTTTGCTTGAAATAACAAAACTGTATTTTTCCATATGTTACTGAATCAACCAGAAAATGCAGCTGGATACAAGTCCCAAAATCAAGTATGAATCCAAATCGCCTATGGAATGGAGCAGAGTTCAATTTTTGGCACCTGAAACATTCATAATCAGCAAGGAACGAACCTGGGTGATTCTGGATTTGACTTGGCATTCAAAGCCGTTTCTGTCTTGATTCTATAGTCGAACAACCTTTGAATGCATGTTTTTGACTTCTTGAACACTCAAAAACCCTAAACAACCTTCATTTCTTTCATTTTGTGTGTTTGACACAACACAAGCCCACGAGAACAGCAAAGAAAAAACTTGAATGTCACCACAGGAAAAGCTCAAACACCTCAGACAAAAATGCTCATGCATTTGCTGCTCAGTTGACATAGCATTTAGCTACAAACATCTGTCCTATTTCTGCTTGAACCAACAAACAGTCAAGAAGTAGGTATTCCATATTTGATTTTTCTGCTGCTCAATTTGAGCTTTTGACTGCACTCAACCATAACTCAAGGATCACTCTGATCTAGATCACACAAGCATAAGCATGTATGATAGATATCTTATTATTTTAACATGGTTCAGACAAACATAAAACCAATTTCCATAGTTAATGTCAAGCTTTACATTAATCTTGACATTTGACTAGCAATTACTTCATTAAAACTTAAAATATTAAATTAATATTTTTGTACAATAAACTTTAAAAACAGTATATAACTTTAAAATCACCTATGTTTTTTGCCCCGTACCCATACCAAGGACATTCCAAGAACACCTCAAACACATTACCCTGCCATCCCTGAAAAAAATTTGCCTTGGCCATCCCAGAAATGCAGGGATAATCAAACATCCAGGATACAACATTGACTTCCCCCGAACATCAGCCATCCCCACAGCAAAACAATTTAATTCTCTTTTTTTGTGGGCCCCCACACCACACTTAGCCCTTAATGAGTAAAAGCAGCCTCCCTCTTTCATTCTAATTCATTTTTATAGGCTAAAAACATTTGCAGCTAAGTTGGATAAAAAAAAGATCATTTTGAGCAGTATTTGAAGGGGCAACTGGAGAAATCAAAACTTAGGTAGCATTAGTGTGTAGTGAGATAACAAAACAAATAGAAGAGGTAAGTGATTTTTATTTTTTACTCATTTTTTTTCAAAATTTTAAGGGAGAAATCTCTGATTTTTTTTTTAAAATTTTCAGTTTGCACTTGCAGTATTTTTCACAAATCAACATTGGCAACATTACTGAGAGTAGTGAACATGAAATGAAAAAAAGAAATGTGTTTCAAGTTAATATCTGATCATATTCTGGCTACCAGAGATAAAAGGATAAGAAATTTGGCTCTTAAACTGGTGCAATGTAAAGATCTACTCACAGTAGACAACTCATGGGAAGAACCTGAATTATTCCAAGATCCTTCATTGCTTACCCTGAAGAGGGACCAACCAATTCACAAGGAATGCAATTTTAACCTAATTACAATTCACTAGAAGAAGGATTGTTGCAAGATGAGAGTGTTCATGTAAACAATGCATAAATTTCTTCTACAACTCTTAAGTTGGGTTTTCCGAAAGGCCTTGACAAACCCACACCAGTCTGGGCCAGGTTCTGATCCCAGTATGGGTCAGGCCTTCGTTCAGCTTGGAGCTGCATATTCAGTGTGGGTACATCTGAAACAAACTTGAGCTGAATGCAGGCCCACAATGGACCCTAGGCAAACCCTCGGGCTTCAAAAAAGAATTTAAAGAATTATCAAAAAAACTAACTATTACAATTAATTATTAATGATGATTACTGATTTGAATTAACATTAATAGCACTAGTATAAAGTCCATAGAAGCAGAACTCGGCAAAAAATCATGATTAATTGCCACTCAGATAAAGCACAGATACACAGCAAAAATTTGAATCTGTATTTGATATATTGGCCACAATTTTTGATAAACTGTTAATCATGATTGTTAAATTCTAATTACTGCTCCTGTAGCCTCAATGCCTGTGTTTTTTTTGAAGAATTTGGAGCTTGGTAAAAAACAACAAAATTATAAAAAAATAGCTGCCCCTCAACCTTGTTGGGGTATGCTGCCCCCTAGGCCCACACTCTATTGTTTTTAAAAAACAAAAAACAAAAAACTGTTTTGCAAGACCTGGAAAAAACTAAATAGAATCCAAAGACCCCGTTTCTGTCTAAGTTTTCTCTTCTGATCCTCTATAGTTCTTATTTCTTCAGATGACACCAGCTGCTTCTGATAATATTCAATTAAAATTTATATCTTACCCTATTGTATTCTAAATTTCTTTGTCTTCTTTAGGAATAGTTCAATATATATAGCCAATGAATCAGCCTTCTCTATGATTACACCAGACCTCCTTAAACATCTTTTTGATGAATTTTATCACATTTTTGCAAATGGATGTAAATAGAACTGTCTAATATGGCTTTGAACCAGTTTTTCAATTGGACCAATATTGTGAGCTTAATGGAGTTGCTGTAAATGACTGAAGAAGCAATGGAAACAATCAGAAATTATAGTTCACTGATCCATAAAATGAGAGTAATTGTACAAAAGGATCTGTATATACATAGGGAATACTCTGGATTACAGTTTTCCAATACAGAATTCAGTAGTAGAGATTCAGAGAATATCTTCTCGAAATCACTCTCCTATTAAACAACTATAGACAAAATTATATAGGAAAATCAAAACCCATTATTCTCTTCTTGAGACACAGAATCTTGGGATGGGGAATCTCTAAAGTACTTAGTATATCTTGTCTTTGTGGGTTTTATAAGAAATGTTAAGAAAGATAATTGGCAGAAAGCCAAGAGAAAATATCCAAAGAGAATTTGAGTAAAATGTGCAAATTTTGAAATATTAACTGCTAACGATTGTATCATGCTGCAGTGGGGAATATAGGTTGAAGCAGTATTTACTTTGATTGATACTTGTCAATCCCAACCTTAATAGAATCTTTACACACATCTTAGGAATTATAGATTGAAGTAGTGGTTAATTCGATTGATATTTGCCAATTCCAACCTTAATAGAATCTTTACACACATCTTAGGAACTATAGATTGAAGTAGTAGAGAGGGTTCATCAAAGGACAGGTAGTTTCTTTTATGGATTTCAGTTATAAGAACGTCTGCATGCTAATTATGCTTTGAACGCAAAACTGATATATTAGAATCATTAAAATAGGCAATAAATAAAATCTCACTTATAAATCCCTATAAATGAAAAGCATCTTCAGAACAGGGTAAATTTCAATTTGAAAATCTTATCTCTGACATTCCCAATCAATTATAAAATAAATGAAAAAATCACTATACTGAGTGTACCTCTATGTTTTTCAATGTTTTGCCACGGAGCAAATCCTCTTATAGAAACAATTTCCTCCTCCCTCTGCCACAATTTGAGCAGAAATAGTCGGCCCCTGCTATCTCCAATTTCTTACGCTGGTTGCTGGTTGTTGCGGAGAAGAAGAAGGAGAAAATCTGCGCTTCATGGATCTCCCCAAGAAGAAAAGCAGTGAAGGCTGCTCTGCTGCTCAGCCAAAGAAGTCAAGCACGAGCTTTCCTCTGATGCACACGGCTGACCACGATGGTCGACTCAAGTAGTGACCAAGTTTACTACACAAGAGGACGCCGACACGCCCCAGCAGAGCTTCTACATGTCCCTCGACACAGGCAGTGACATCTCCTGGATTCCCTAAGCTGCTCTTCGACCCCTCCAAGTCACCCACCTTCAAATTCCTAAGCTGCTCTTCGGAATTACAACTGCAGCATTACGCAGACCTACGGCGATGGATCCCAGGTGGGTTCGCAGTCCATGCCGGACTTTATTTTCGGCTGCGCCAAAGATCGGACATGCCTCAGATCACGTTGCATTTTGATAATAATGTGGACGTAGCTCTGCAGCAGGTTAATGTATTATTTCCTGCGGATGAGCAAGGGAGTATGAATTGCTCCTGAAAGCTAAAATTCCTGCAAATGTGTGTTCTCATCGGTACCAATCCAGGGATGATTTATTTGAAGAACATGGCTAGTTCGTGATTTCTAAATATAAATAAATATGCCCGTTGCTTGCTTTTTCCTACTTTGTTTTTTTAAATTTCAAAGAGCCAAGCCAAAGCTCCACATTAACTAATAATAATGGTTACAATTTTATGATTTTGTCTTTGGTAACTAATGTATTTTTTCATTTGATCTATTTAAGTTTTATTTTTAAAATTTTGTGAAAATCATCAATCATTTTTTACACCAAAGTAATTGCTTTAAACATTAAAATGACATAGTATATTTGAATAGGATTGGATTTGAGTAATTTTTTTAAAATCTACTTGATAACTGGAAGCTAGGAATTTTGGACTTGTGATTTGCTTCCTACCACTTAGTCACTATTGTACTCGCTCATTTCTCCAAAGTTTGAGTCTTGAGTGGGCTTATCTAATGAAATGGGTTCCAACTTCCATGGAGGCTAAACGTGCTTCACTATTTTCTAAGTCTCTTAGAGTGTCACTCTTAGTGTACTTATAAGGAGTCTCATAAATAAATAGATTGATGATACTAGTTTTGCATTTACGAAAATTATACTTGATGCTTCAGTTGTTGATGTAAATTCCTTTCTTTGTGATCATATATTATTTTTTCCTTTTTTGGCACCAACCTATTGAGCTAAACAATTCTAGATTGGGCAATTGATAATTGGAATCTATTGCCAATAATACATTTCATCCCAAAAAAAATTCTATTGCAACCTCTGAGTATAAGGATATGAGAGATCATATATTTAAAAAAAATGGATGGATTCTTGGTGAGGTGCATTTATTTATTGAAAAATAGTGTCTAAATCTTAATCCTCTAAAATGTGGACCAACAAATTCTCTAATTTGGACTCACTTCTATAACCTTCCTATGGAATTTTGGTTAATGGATGTGTCTTCCATTATTATAAATGATTTGGGGAAATTGTGTCAATTGATGATGAATTATTGGTGAAGAATTCAATATTGTTGCTCGACTATGTGTGGTCGCAATACTCAAGATCACAAAGACCTTAACTTTATGTGTGCTAAATGGAGAATGGGCACACAATCAATTAAGACTGAAGAGATGAAATTATTTTGTCTAAAAAGTGGTAGCCACTCACATTTCATAAAATACTACCCCAAGGATCAATCCTAAAAATAGAAACATCCACGTTAAAAAGACCAAAAAACTGGTTCTTGGCCTAGTCCAATTACCCACTATTGTTGAATTAGACCTTTTATAAACTAGAAAGGTATGTAATAGCATTCCATTTGTTCCTTTTAATAAGATAATTTGTGGTGTAGATCCTCCAGAGGAAGAAGAGTAAATAAGTTTAGGACTAGATTTTGAATTTGATGATGAGTGAGGAATCATAAATGTAAGATGTACTAGCCAATTCACAGCTAAGATTTTCAAGGCCAATATTGATTCTTGGAGGAAGAGGGGGATAAAAACCAATAAAAAATAGAGGAATACACTCTATATGGAGCACAACCTAGCATTAATCGTTATCTATTAAGATATATGGGAGGAAGCCCCTCCCTTAGAGGGGAATGAATATTTCATGCTAAAATGTTAGGGGATTCTTCCCTTAACAAGATTTGCATGACCTAGAACCATATAGAAATAATGTTGGTCAATATCTTCAAGTTTTATGAAATTAAGCTATGCAAGGTAGATGTACATAAATTTCTCAACCAATATCAAGGGCGGTGTGGTATCTTTATGGAATCATTTGGTGCTTTTGGAGGAATTGAGACTTTTTGGAAACCAATCAAGGTGTTTATTTAGCCTAATATGATTACCTCTTCTATTTTTTTTTTGGTATCTATTTAGATTATGGTATTGGATATTTATTTCAAAATGATTAATGTATATGGAATGGTTAAGATAGTTGATAAATCTCTAGTTTGGGCTCAAATTATAGAATTTTTGCATCTAGTAGCAAATGAAAAGTGTGTTCTTGGTGGGATTTCAATGTAATATTATCATGTTGTGAAAAGAGTAGTGGTATTTCTCACATATCCCAATCATATAAGGATTTTTTTAATTTTATTAGTGACAAACATCTAATGGACATAGTAACCAAAAATAAGTTATATACATGGACCAATCACAAGTCCATTTTTATAATATCATTGAAAGATTGGATAGATTATTGCATAATAAATGTTGTCTTGCACATACACAATTTTTTGACTTCATTTATTGTCCCATATCTGGGTTGAACCACATCTTGAGCATGAATTTCATTAGTGGAGGTCATCCCTCATAGAGTTTCCCTTTCAAGTTTGAATTGATGTGGTTTATAAATAGTAATGATTTGGAGTTAATCAAGGATTTGTTGACAACAATTGTTACAAAAAAGGGTTCTAAAATATTTTTCTTTTCAAAAAATTGAACTTTCTAAAAAAATAATTGAGGGATTAGAATAGGACCATGCTTTCAAAAATGCTTTTCATGACAATTAATGAATGTAATTAGACCTAGAAGATCTTCTTAATAAAAAAATTATACATAAGGGAATGTTTTAAGAAGATTAATTGAAACAAAAATATTTACTGGTAGAACATTGAATTTTTTTGTTAGGGAGAAGATCTTCTAGAAATGAAATTCTAGGGAAACATGGCTTGAAGAGGAAAATTCAAGTATAACATTTATTCATAATGCTTTAAAATTTACATGAGAACAAAATAGAATTGAATCAGTAATTGTATAAGATAGTGGCATTTTAGATAACCTCGTGGATATCCAAATAAAATCTATTCACCAAAAAATATATTGATGTTTGAGGATGGTACATACATATTTGAAATTATGTCAACTATTAAAAATATTCCTTGTGTGGTTTCAACATACAATAATTCCTTTCTCATGGCACCAATCATGTTGGAAGAAGTTAGATGTGTAACTTTATAAACTCCCCCAAATAAAGATTTAGGGATGGATGGTTCTACAATACATTATATCAAAAGTGTTGGTATGTACTATTATCATGAAAATACATAATATTGTTGAAGATTCAAAAATATTTAGTAAATTTATTAGACATCTAAATCGTACAAATATTTCTCTCATTTCAAAGAAATCATATTACAAAACTTTTACTAACTTTTTCCCTATCTCTCTACAATATAATATATAAAATTATTTTGAAGGTCATTAATAATTGATTGAAAGGAATTCTCCTCGAGCTTATATCACAAAAGTAGATAAATTTCACTCCTTGTCAAAGAATTTTTTATGGTGTTATAATAGCTCATGAAGATATTTATTTGATTGAATGCTCAAAGAAAAAACATGATATTGAAGTTGGATGTAAATAAGGCACATGATAGAGTGTTTTACCCTTTTTATGATGGTGCTTTGAAAATTTGGTTTTAGAATGAAATAGCTTGATTGGATATTCAATTATATTTACACACCTTTCTTCTCCATATTGATTAATAGTTCTCTATGTGACTTATTTGAGGTATCTAGAGGATTGTGTCAAGTGGATCCTTTATCCCCTTTCCTTAAATTATGTTCAAGGAAAAGGCTTTAGGTCGTGCAGTTAAGGCTAAAGCAAGTTTTGGTGTATGTCATGGGGTTAAAATTATGTAATGTATAAAAATGTATCCCTTTTATATTTTTAGACCTAATTTTGAAATAATTTTAAAATGAACTTAATTATGCCTTAACTATGTTGTAATATGTATTTAATATATTCACATTAAGTTAGGGCCCTATTAATTAAAATTGACTTAATTGTGCTTTATTTTTAGTGTTATAGAGTGTACCTCTTTACACTTTCACAGATATTTAGGGCTCCTTTAATCAATTGTGGCTAATTTGCCTTAATTGGCCCCTTCAATTCAAATCCAAGCCTAATTAAAAAAAAATTATGAAGAGGAAACCTGACATTCATTAATGCCTAAACATAACACTTCTCATACAACAATGTGTGTCCTAGGAGGATGACCTAGGACCTAAATTTAAATTATGTTGTTGGTGGTATTGTAACATATTCAAATCCATATTCACATGTTAGCTTGTGTTATTTGAATTTCAAGAAATTAATGTTATGCATCTATAAATATAAGGCCATTTCACTATGTTTCATCTAAGTTTTCAAGTGTTCAATTGCAAGAGCTAAAGTGGGATTTCAAGAGAATTTCAAGGACTTCAAAGAAAATTTAGTGAAGAATTATTGCAGCACTCAAGATCCAATTGTCATGTCAAAGTCTTCTTGCATCATGCATGCTATTGGAGCTAATATGGTGATGTAGAGTTCATGATCCACTCAAGTATTCAAAGAAGTGTTTCCAATCAAGTTTCAATATCAAGATCCACATCCATTGAAGCCATAAAATGCAAGCTACAGATCTAAACTCCAAGGTTCATTTAAGGGTTTGGTGAGTTGTGACATAGAGGTGTTCATTCATCATTCCTTCATGCTATTTCATTTCATTTCAAGGTTTAATTATCAAAATGGGGTTTGACTAAGGCAAACCCCTATTCACCACGAACAAAGCATTTTTCCCCATCTTTGTGTGTTGCAGGTTTGCAAGTTGAAGAAAAGTTGAAGATCTCAAAAGTTGCAAAATTGCAAAGTTGTCAAAGTTGTCAAAGTTGTCACTTTTTTTATTGATCTCATGGAAACTCAGATCCCAAATTTATTTTTGATTGTCCAATGGTGAAAATCAAGAATATAGAAGTGCATACACAAGAGAAAAGGACCTAGAAACAAATTTTGAAGAGCCCTAACCTGGACCCATTCGCCATAGGGAAAATGAATCTTGAGACAACTTCTGAAAACACCATTTTGTGAGAGGTGCACAAGATTTATCCCTTCCAGATCTGCCATAAACTTTGTAGGTTCCTTCAGTTTTATGTTTAATCTATTAAATCTAATTGATAGATTGCATTTTGGAGTTGATTTTATATTTTTAATCTCTCCCCAAATTTTTGTCTGACCTAGACCCTCGTCCTAACACAAAAAAGGAAATTGTAAGATTCCTCAAAGAATTCACTCACCCAAGGGTTGAAAGTGGATTTTGACTTGAGATATCTCATTTCCTAAATGCAATAGAAGAATAGGTAAGTTCATTCACCTCATTTTTCCCTTTCTATTTATAGTAAGTTTGGTGAAATATCCCAAATTTATTATAAAACCCTATGTGTTTGAACCCCTACCCCATTTTTCTATGTTTCATTTTGGTTCAAACCTAAGATTTTGAACATTCTAATTTATGACTTGGAGCTTATTCAAACCCTAGATCTAGAATTTGCATCAATTCATTGCATTTAGGGTTTCTAAATCTGGCATAAAGTTACATTGCATTTTAAGCGTTAACTTACATTTTTCATTCATTTTAAATATGAAAATTCAACAAAAATTACATAATGCTAGACTAATTTTGCATAGTACTTGAATATTAGTATATGTCCAATCATTCACATTTAGACATTGAGACAAAAGTTGCATTTCAAAAAGTGTCATATAGTTCATCATTTGTCATTAATTTTACTTGTATTAGGTCATTAAACTCTGGAAAATTCTATCACAAAACTTATAGTCTGAGACCTATAACAGAGAATACATAATCACTAAGAAATTGAATTTGTCATTTTAAAAAAAAATTGTACAAGGACTCGTTTTCCCCTGGGCGAATGAGTCCTTCAGGACCTCCAAAAAATAACCTTTTTGAGCTTTTTGTGGTTTTTTGCACTTCCTAGGTCTACTAGTAACCTACTATATCATTATGGAAAGTTTCAGGAATTTATTTTTTATGCATCTAGGTCTAAAAATCCACTTAGTGTATTCACTTTTAAATCATTTCAAAATCATTTCAGTAGTAAATATCATCAGATCCAAAAATGTTTACATTCTTGAAGCTTTGCATAATATGGATAAAAGTACTTTTCACTTTTGGATACACAATGTTTACATTCATGAAACTTTGCATAAGTTGGATAAAATTACTTTTCATTTTTGGGTACACAATGTTTACATTCTTGAAGCTTTGCATAATATGGATAAAATTACTCTCTACTTTTGGATACACAATGTTTACATTCATGAAACTTTGCATAAGTTGGATAAAAGTACTTTTCATTTTTGGGTACACAAAGTTTACATTCTAGAAGCTTTGCATAATTTGGATAAGAATACTTTTCACTTTTGGATACACAATATTTACATTCCTAAATATTTGCATAAAAGTTCTTTTCAGTTATGGGTACATAATATTTACATTCTTGAAGAATTAAATAAGATGGATGAAAGTACTTTTCATTTTTGGTCATACAATGTTAGTCTCTTACCTTTCTAAGCATTCTAAGAAAACGTTCATCCCTCCCACTTATGAGAATGTTTAAACGAAATAGAATACAATAGTGCAATCATGACAATCAAATTTGGTCTTCTCTCAATATCTCTCCTATTTGTGAAGAAGATATTTTTGTGTTAGAAGATCCAATCAATGAGATTTATCAAATTCATATTTATCTCTATTCCCCTACCTCTCCCACATGGGTAGAAATTTTTGGATACAAGGATGAGACCATTGATGAATCCCCTTCTTGTGATTTTCTTAGAAGAACCAACCATTTAAAGTCAGGAACATCTAGTTTGTTGCTCTCCTAAATGTTCTCCTAATAGGGAAGATATCATGGTGCAATAAAATGACAACATTGAAACATATATTTCAAACAATAGTAATGCATATTCCTTAGATGAAGATGACGAAGTGACATTAGACTCCCCTTCACTAAGAGATCATTAAAATAAGGATAAGTTTGTTGAGGTTATGAACATTAGAACTCCCTCGAGTCCTCTAATTCTTAGACTTCCTACAAATCCTTTAATTATTGGACCACCTAAGCCTCTAATTATCCTATATCCATCTGCACAACAACCTCAAGTTCAAACCAAACCCATTCTTATCTTAGAGCCACCTAAAAAGAAACCATTATCTCCGAGAGATATCTTGAAATTTACAAGGCAACTTGATAGTAACAATGTTTTGCTGCATCAAGTTACAATACCATTTCTCACACATACAATAAAAGGAGCAATAGGAAACCATAAACCATTCCTAATTCATTACCCTTACCTCAACCCATCTTGCCTAGTGCTCCTCGTTTTCCTTTACATAGTGGAAAGGAGTATGGTCTTGTTGAACAACTTAAGAATAATCTTGCTAAGATATCCTTATGGGATCTTATTCAAGCCTCACCTAGTTATCATAACATTCTTCAAAGTTCTTTACAACAAGTTCCTATCCCTCATAATTTTCAACTAAATGACATAGAATCCATAATTCAAGGAATGAATGCCAACATTGTTTTCCACCAAAGTGAGATAACTCCTTTGGATGTGCAAAAATAAAATGAAGCTTTCATGATAGTACCTATTATTAATATGAAGGGGATAAAGAGAACCCTTGTTGACAATGGCTCAACTCTTAACTTGTATAGCATAATTTTTTTGGATAAAATTGGAGTAGACAAAAGCCAAATTCAATTAGACTCTTTATCTATCTGCATATTTCATAATTTAGGGAAACAACCGTTTGGTGTGATAACATTATATATTATAGATGGAAAGGTCACATTGCAAAATCCTACTCATTCCATGCTTGATAATATTTCATATAATCTTCTCATGGGTAGACCTTTGATTCATGCAATGAATGGGGTTCCTTCTAATCTTCATTGTAAAATGAAGTATGTCTATAACAACAAAGTGTATAGAATTGAGACCGACCTTGAACCAGAAAATTTTTTGAACATTGAGAAAGACAAGGAAAATATTTTCAAAACACTGAAACCAACTACATAAGTAGAACCTGTGCAAGAAGAATAAAAAGATAAGTGTCCCGAAACCTTCATAATGTTATTAATGGAAGATTTGGGATCATTTAATTTTACACCTGCATTCATGGGTGAATACAAGATCACAACAAATGAGTCCGAAAAGTGAAAAGAAAAAGTGATAATGTCAACATAAAATCCAAAAAAACCTTTGAAAGGATCCACTTCAAACACTTTAGAAGAAGAAAAAAATTACACAATAAACTTTGATGAAGTTGGTTATGAATAACTATCTAATCCAAAAGACAAGGAAAAGCTTTATGGAAGAGGTTATGAGCCTTTGAAAAAACTTTGTTATAGTGGAAAAGGATGTGGTGCTAGAGAACAAGGTATTTGTGGCCCTATAGAGCCTAATACACAATAAAACACTCATGGTCTTGGTTATTGTCCCTCAAAAGAAATGAAAGAATCAAATAAATCTTTGCTTAACATCAATTTCATCACATAAAAAACTCCTAGGACATGTCTTAGTAATGATTGGAGTTCATTATATTTTACACCCTCCTTTAGAGGACAGTACAAAATCTTATAATCTAAAGAGTCTTGTGTACGTATGACACCTTGTACTAAGCAAGAGATATCTTTCTCGCAAAATAAATGAACATCTTCTACTATTGATCAAGAGAGTATCTTGTCGAGACTCCTCCAAGATCGTTTGATATATCTCCTTCCAAGAACACTAAAGAAATTTTACAATTAGAGTTTATTTTGTGCATATCATAGAGTTCATGGTCATTCTACTAATGAACATAAGGCTTTGGGTAATTAAATTCAACATCTTAAGGATTGTGGTGCTCTTCCTTTTATTTAAGCACCTAGTTCCTCTAATTGATACTAATTTTCATTCTATCATGTTTCTCATCAATCATCTCGGCTCATCCTTGTCTTGCACTAAGTGTGGGAAAGGGGTTAGGTAGCCTTGTCCTCGTTTGACACTTGTTGTCTCTTTTGGCTAGTTGTATGCCTTCCATGTATATATAAAATAAATCTTGGGATGTGGATGAAATGCCTTAAGTTGACTCATGTGTGACATAATTTCTTCCTATGTTATCTTTAGCATTGCATTTTGGGGGCAACCCATTTCCTCTCTCCTTTTTCACGATGTAGCTTCATTTGGGAACATATGATTTTTCATAGGGATTTCTAAATAAGATCTCATGTCTTCTTCATTGGATACTTTAAAGAAAAATTCTCCCAATAATGGTGCTAGGGGGCATACATTGGCATTATTTTTGACATTCATGTTTCATTGTGTGATTTTCTTGCTTCTTATGACGCATCCTTTTCTTGGTGGTGTCATTGAGTTTGATGTCCTCTGAGAGTGTGATATTTCTTATTATATGACTTTCCTTTTAGTGGTGATGCTACACATTGCATTTCATAAGTTGTGATTCTCTTATTCCTAGACTTATCCTCTCTTGGAGACATTAGGCATGATGTTCCCTAAGAAGAGAGCTTACACGAACTAAGCAAGAATCCTTTGAACAAACCTTTACTTTCAATTTTGTTCATAAGTTTTTAGCATAATTCAGCTTGTTAACCTTGTAAAGCTCGAACCCCTCCTTTCAAGGCCACTAAGCATAACACACTTTTCTTGCCAATGGAGTCTTTCCCTATTCATAAGTGCTTAGCATAACATAGCTTGTTAGGCCTTATGAAGCCCAAATTTCTTATGGTGCCTTATTGAAGTTGTTAGAGGGATAGATTTGATATGTTGTGGGAGCCTAATAAGATTCTCTCATTTTCCACCTGTTGGGGGCTCACCTAGTGGATGACGTGAGGTTCCATTAGCCCAAAGTGAGTGTATGCATAGTTTGCATAATGGAAATTAAGTTCTAATTGTGAAGGTTCTTTGGACAAACAACTAAGACATGTTCCACATCATGTTAGATGGTCGAGGCTTGATCCACCCTTTTTCTCACCTTTTATTGTAGGTATTTGATGTTGTATGATTGAGAATATTTGTCATTTTTGCATACATATGTGTCTTGAATGTCTAATTTAGTGTGATTTTGACATTGGGCCACCCTCTCACTAAAGTGGGGGCTAAATGTAGTGTAGAAAAATGTATCCCTTTTACATTTTCACACATAATATGGAATTAATGTTAAAATGAACTTAATTATGCCTTAATTTAGTGTCATAATATGTATTTTACATATTCACATTAATTTTAGGGCCTTATTAATTAAAATGGACTTAATTATGCCTTATTTTTAGTGTTGTAGTGTACCTCTTTACACTTTCACACTTATTTAGGGCTCCCTTAATTATTGAGGTTAATTTGCCTTAATTGGTCCCTTTAATTCAAATCCAAGCCTAATTAATTACATTTTCTGAAGATGAAACCCGACATTCATTAATGCCTAAACATAACACTTCTCATTGAGCAATGTGTGTCCTAGGTGAGTGAACTAGGACCCATTCACCCATGGGCGAATAGGTCCTCACTTAGACCTAGGACCTAAATTTAATTATGTTTTTGAAACTATTTTAACATATTCAAATCTTTGGTGGGATTCCTATTCCTTGCACTTCGGCTTTTGACCCTCTATTTAAGGTTGTCGCTTCGAGGAATTGTGAGGCCTTGATCGAGGATGGTGAATTCTGGGAGGAAGAGACCTCTAGTATGATTGACGAGTCTACTCAAAGCTTGGGGAGTTTAAATCTTGAGAAAGCGGGGGATGAAGGGATATGGACAATGCCAAAGAAGAAAGGAAGGAAGAAGAAGGAAGATGTAGGGGGGGAATCTAAGCTAGGGAGACCTTCTCAGAGATACACTAGAACGAGAGAAACAACAAATGAGATTGCCCTGGGAAAGCAGAGGACATTGGATGTGTCCTCAAAAAAAGGTCAGAAATGAGAATTATTTCATGGAACGGTCGTGGGCTTAATAGCTCACACAAACAACGTGCTCTAAAGGACTATATAGTGGAACATAAGATTGATGTTTTCCTTCTTCAAGAAACCAAAATGTTGATGGTTAATTTTGATTAAATTGCTAAATTTTTTTGGCCTAATGCTTCCTATGTCTATAGTGATGCAGAGGGAGCTTCAAGGGGTTTGGCAGTGCTTTGGAACCCATCTTATCTGCAGGGTTCTGAAATATTTCACTGTAAAAATAGTGTAGGGGTTTTTTTATCTTATCTTGGTGAAGCTTGGTCTATAGTTAATATATATGCTCCTAATAAGAGGAACACGAGAAGTATTTTGTGGAATAACATGGTGGCTAAGATTAATGAGAATAAAGGAGGTCGTTGGCTTGTTGCTGGAGATTTTAACTCTCTCCTGTTTTTGTCTGAGAAAAGTGGTGGCCTTATGGATTACTCTGAAAGCATGTCGGATTCGGTTAATTTTTTGAATTCTTCGGGTCTAGTTGATATTGAGCTCTTGGGCTAGAATTACACTTGGTCTAATAGACGGGCTGGTGGTAACCTGATTCAGGTCCAGCTTGACCGCTTCCTCTGCTCTCCTCATTGGACTAATGTCTTAGATGCCAATCTAATAACCTTGCCCAGGATGGTCTCTGACCATAATCCTCTTTTGCTGACCACTAATATTCATCCTGTTGTTGGTCCCTATCCTTTTTGCTTTGAAATAATGTGGAACGCTCATCCCGATTTCAAAAATAAAATTGTTGAATGGTGGAATATTCCTATCCAAGGATCCCCTATGTATAGGATCTGCTTTAAACTTAAACATATTAAATATATGGTAAAAGGATGGAACAAGAATGTGTTTGGGGATGTTTTTCAAAGGAAAAAACTGCTTGAAGGAAAGTTGAGGACCCTATAGAAACATATGGATGAGGGTGATGACAGTCAGCGGACTCACATCCAGGAACGGGAAGCTAGAATGGAATGGGAACGGTCCTAAAAAATGAGGTCATATGGAAACAAAAATCTAGGGTCCAATGGCTGAAGGAAGGAGATAATTTGAAGAGATGGATTGATATTTGTGTTGGTTGAGTAGATGTTGTTTTCAACTTATGAATGTCAAATATTGGGGGTAGTGTGGCACCTTCTACTAGAAACTTTGCTAGATATCATTGGGGATCATTTTCCAAACACTCATCCATAAAGGATGAAAACTCAAGATCTTGTACGGTGGCATCTATATCTTCAGAAAATATTTTTCCATGTGAGTCTCTAGTGACGTGTTTTTCAAGCAATGTTTTGTGTAGTCTTTCTTTCCATGATGGTTGGTTTCCGAAAGGATTGATGAAATCGTTGGGGTTTGACATTTCTCTTAGTTTCTTCTTAGACCTTGTTTCAACCATGAAAATGTTGCTCAAAAGGGGAGATGCAAAACTATGTCTAAAATGATATGTTCTAATCTATTTTTTTGGGGATTTTTTGAATATTTAAGATGTCACTAAAATTTAGGATTTCTAAAATGACGTATACTAGGATGACATACACTAAGATGGACAATATGAAAAAATATTGAGTATACTATGTTGTTAAATGATTCTAAGCAGGTATAACCTACCACCTATGGATTAATCGAAAACTATGACTTAACTTTACCAAGGAACCTGATGTAGGACAAAGACAAATGATGGGGTGTATTTCCAAACTAGACTGATGAGTTGGAAGGATTCACTAATAGGACAATAGTGACTAGGTTCAATGATTATGAAAAATCGAAGCATGAACGTATCCAATGACGCAAAAAGTTGTTATGTTCTAATGATATGCAAATTTCTATGGGATATCTAAATTTTTGCAACTAAGATGACTATTCCTAAGACGTAAATGACACCTAACTAATGCAAGGTTTTTGAGAAATTTTCTAGTTTTCTGTCCAAGGTTGACCATAAGAAACATAAGTGAAAAAGACATTTTTTTTTTGACTGAGTTTGCAATTTTTGAGATTTTGTTGACAGTCAATTGCAGTTTGTGTTTTAGATGCATTGATGAATTTGACAGATGCATTTTAGTTTTTAGATGCGGCTAATTAACAAAACCTGGTCTCGAATGTTAACAGACAAATGTGAATTTTCATACATATGCAGTTTAATCTATGATAGATGCAACTCATGGATCATTTGCAACTCACTAAGAAGATGCGATTCAAAATCTAAAATCTGTGAAAACTAGTTTTGTTGACAGACACATGCGGTTTTTGGTTTAACAGTTGCGACTTGTAATGACACATGCGGTTTGAAATTTGATAGTTGTGACTTAGTTCACTATTGCGATTTTTCGATGACAAAGTTACGATTGACTCATTTTTATGATCAAGCTTTCACAAATAAAGAAAATACAATCACATAATGCAAAGTGTTTTCAGTTTGACATGTATGAATCTCTTAAAATTAGAAGATAATTATAATCCTAGGCTATGTTGGAAAGTATTTACTAAGCTCTCAATTGGATTTCTCCAACTACGCATATTCAAGGAAAATTACAAGTAGCTTGACCCCACTGGCTCCCCTCCATAACACTCACTTATACAGGGCAGCCAAGCTACTGTACCCATGAAACTACCATGGCATACATTTCATCTCTACACATGAACCGTAAGAATTTGAGATGGCTTCACAGGTCCGACCTGTTGCACTAGTAAATAGATAAGATTTTAGAAAAAACTACAACAAGGCTTTTAGTAAGGGAATTCCATTCGTGGGGCACCATCCAGTACGGAGAGAGACCATTTTTTCCCTTCTCGTTGGAACAATGAGCGTGATTTTTGGGTTTCCCAAAAAATCCTTTTTTATATACCGGTTGGAAGTCGCTTGGCATATAGCGTGTTACCGGTCTGAGTCATCTTGGGGTGAGTAATTTTCCCACCAAGACAGGCCCAAGTTCTAGAGTTAGTAACAGTTTCTCTTGCACCTAGGATCGCATGGGTAATAAACGAACTATAAATACGATGAGAGGATAATATGATGTATTGAATTGTGAGGGTTATAAACTAACAAATATAAACACAAAAGACACTGGTTATTTTTAATCCCAAATGACAATTATCTAACTACCAAATAAAAAAAATCATTTTAAATATTTACAATCTTCGACAACAGGTCCTGCATGCAACTTGTTAGTAATTTTATCGGTCTTCGTCTTTCGTCCTACAAGAAAATGGGTTTAGTTTTCAATATCTTCTACGCTTCGTACTGCAAAAACAATGTTATCCTCCTAAATCACATGCTGCAAACAAAACATTAGCAAAAAGAAAAATGAAAAGAACAAAAAACGAAAATACGAAAAATTGAAATTTGAAAGTGTTACCAACTAGATGTGTCGATTCAACCCATAGATGCATCACATTGTTATCAGTCAAATGTGTTGCGGAAAGTCTCAGATGCGTCTCATGTCATCGTACGAGTTTTGAAATTTATCAATTGAGGTTCACGAAGTCATATGCATCATTTTATCAGTCAAATGTGGTATTTCGTACGATACCTACAAAAGAAAAATCGAGAAAATGGAATGGATTCATGAAGATTGAAGTGTCTTCATGTTGGGTTCACCAAATGTAATGTAGATAAAATGACTCTGCATAGTAAGTGGTTAAATCTAATCTAAAAATGTATAAATATAAATCAAACAACAAAGTAGGAAGACAATAAACTAAACAATGAATTAAGTAAAAACATAGAACATCCTCACCGAATATCAATCCATCTCTTCGAATTATCTTTATTGTCCTTCTCCATTTTGTTGTGTTGGTATTCTTGCCCTCAGATTTTTAGTATGTACGTAAGCATAGCCTTGAAGTATGTGTTAAAGAAAAATATCGAAGATTAAGTTCTTCCAAAAGTATATTGATTTCTAGAGGAATACTGACAAAAGAAGGGTCAATTTATAGAAAGTTGATTTTTGAACAATCACCTCAGATTCGAAAGAGAGATCAATGATAAAGATTGTTGAATGTCATGTGATATGAGTTTTGTGCCAGTTAGAACATGAGTTGGGAAATTTTGCACGATGAAGATTAAATTAGAATAATAATTTAATCTAGTGTTAAGACTGTTCGAAAATAGACTGAATAAGATATCAAGATTAAATAAATGATTTAATCTTTAGTTGAAAGTCTTCGAAAATAAGAAGAATTTGAATTTGAATGAAAAGGATAAATTTAGAATTCGACAACAATCTATTCGAATGCACACATGAATAAATTAATTAAATAAAGATATTTAATTAATAAAATGTTCATGCATTCGAGTCTTAACTAGTTAATGGATTGGTCACGACAAAAAGTCTCTTCACAGAGGTGATCAAATGTTGAATCAGGAGACAACAACTGGATTCAAATAGATCTTGAGTCAAAGTGAGAATGAATTACTAGATAACTAGATGATAGAGGAATTTGACAAAAACAATTATTTATGAATTAAATGTTAATTTAATTCAACATTTGAAATTGAAATGATTTAATTAAATAGCTAATAATTTATTTAATTGACTATTGAAAAGGTTAATTGAATAATTAAATAATTCAAAGTGAATATTTAATTATAGCTGAAATATGATAAAAGGGGTAAATTAAATAATAACTTATTTAATTCAGAAAAAGAATTAATTAGTGACGTAATTAAACAAATAAGTTTATTTAATTAATAAAAGTTTGAATAAGGGTCATAATGAATGAATTAAATAATTAAATTTTTATTTAATTAATAGAAGGAATATGTGGTTAGGAAAATAATTAAATAATTAATATTATTTAATCGTGATCATGGACACTATAAAATTATGTTTAACGTGGCACTCACAGGCCTAGACCAATTTTCAGTGTTTACAGTCTCCATGGGTGTAGACATGGATTTGCAATCCATCATACCAAAAATCTTCAGAATGTCAATGGTATACTTCCCTTGACTTAAAATCATCTCATCTGGCTTTTTCCAAAATTCTAAGCCAAGGAAGTAATGCATGAGACCAATATTCTTCATTTCAAACTCAGAAGCTAACTCCTTCCATTTGAGAATGAGGTGTTCTTCTCTAGTGATAATCAGATCATCAACATACAAAAAAATAAAAATGCTTCACCATTAATTACCTTGAAGTAGAGGTTTGAATCTACATCATTCTTTGAGAACCCCAAACTTAAGAGGTAACAATCAATCCTTTCATACCAAGCACGAGGAGCCTGCTTAAGACCATACAAGGCTTTCTTCAGCCTGCAAACATGAGACTCCTTCCCATGTACCTCAAATCCACTAGGTTTCTCAATGTAAACCTCTTCCTCTATTACACCATTAATAAAGATTGTCTTTACGTCCATTTGGTGAATCTTCCATCCTCTAGATGCAACAATGGCAATGATGGTCTTGATAGAAGTATAATGAGCTATTGGAGCGAAGGTTTCTTCATAGTCAACTCCCTCTTTTTTTGAAAACCCTCTAGCCATGAATCTAGCCTTGTAATTCTCAATGCTCCCATCAGCCGCATGCTTGATCTTGAAGAGCCATTTAGAAGATACCACAGATTTGCTTTCGAGTCTAGGAATGATGCCCCAAACATCATTCTTAAGAATGGATTGATACTCTTCACACATAGCATCTTTCCAAACTTGCTGAATAAAAGCTTCCTCAACACTGGAAGGATTTGACTCAATAATTTGACTCATCAAGGCTACATAACTGGAGAACTTATTAGGTCTCTTACTTTCTCTGAAAATTCCTCTTAGGGCTGCAAAAAATTCTGCCTCCTGTATTATTTTCCTAGCCCAAAGAGGTCTTTTCCTGCCAATCACAATATCTATAGGCCCATCAATAGGTTCCAAGGGCTCAACTGGATCATCATCTTCTTTAGGTTCTGGAGCCTCCCTTTGATTCTCAGGAACATGGTCAACTTCCATATCTTGAGGAGGCTCTTCATCATCGATCTCCATAAGAGTGCCCTTGGATCTTTTGAATGCAACATCCTCCTCAAATGTGACATCTCTACTGTTCTCAATTGTCTTCTGACCTAGGATGTAGATTTTGTAAGCTTTTGATGTCTCACTATAGCCTACCAAAATTCCCTTCTTGCCAGAAGGTTCCAACTTTATCCTCTTTTCCTTTGGTACATGAACATACACTAGACATCCAAAGATCCTCAAATGACTTACTTCAGGCTTCACCCCTAAGAATTCTTCTTCAGGAGTTATATTCTCCAAGATCCTGTGAGGACTTCTACTCTATACATAGACAACTATCTTGGATGCTTAGCCCAAAGGGAGGTTTGTAGGTTGGTCATGAATCATGGCTTTGACTGCTTCCACGATAGATCTATTATTTCTTTTAGCAACCTCATTCTATTCTGGATTATAGGGAACATTGAACTCCCTCTTAATCCCAACTTCAATGCAAAAGTTATAGAAGATAACAAAAGTGTATTATCCTCCATTATCCGATCTCAGGACCTTGATCCTCTTTCTGGAAAAATTCTCCACCTGAGCTTTGAATTCTTTGAATCTCTCTAATATCTCCTCATATTCTTTAGATTTCAAGAAATAAATCCAAGTCTTTCTAGATTAGTCATCAATAAAAATAATGTAATACAAGAAACCACTTGAAGACGCAACAAACATTGGACCACATAAATCAGAATGAATAAGATCTAGGATACATTTGGATCTACTTTCAGTACTATGGAATGGACCTTTTGTATTCTTACCCAAAGCACAACCTTTGTAGGTTCCTTCATGCTTCTGGTTGAATTTTGGAAGGCCAATGACCATCTTCTCCATAATAGGTAGAGCTCAAAATTGAAGGTGAGCCAATCTTCAATGCCAAAGATCACACACACTTGAGGAATCATGCACTAGATCCTGAAGAGGATGAGTGCATAGCCTCTAGAGACACCCATGTCTAACTCCAATCACTTGAACAGTATTGATGTTGGAGTTTTAGCCCATATAAGAACTTTACCTTTTGAAAATGCAACTTGATAACCCTTGTCTTCAAAGACTGAGATGGAAACAAGGTTTCTCTTGATTCTTGGAACAAATAGCACATCATCCAATTGAAAGGAAGCATCAGAATCCAATTTAGGAGATGAGGTCCCAACTCCTTTCATATATTAACTAGCATCATCTCCAATAATGACTTGTTTGCTAGAATATTTATCCACCAAATCAGATAAATGCTCCCTAAATCTGGTGATGTGGTGAGAGGCACCACTATCAATCAACCAAGTGTTGGTGTCGGTAGTTATATTTCTTGACAAGGCTGAATAGAATAGGTATTCACATGAATCCTTCTACAGAGAGACTTCATCAACATTTTCAATGGCGGCCTATTGCTTAGGCCTGGTAGTATATTCCTTTGCAAAGCAACCATACTTGTCACATCTAAAACATTGGACCTTGAAGAGGTCCCCCTTCTTCTTGAATGCGGGGCCACCATCAGCTCCTTTATCTCTATTTCTCTTGAGATAAAATTTATTTCCATCTTTCCCTTTCTTCTTTTAGGATTGAGTGGAAATAACATGAATTTCTTCATTAGAGGAGCTTTTCCCAATATCTCTTGTAGCCAACCTAGACTCTTCTTGAATACAGTCTGCCCTCATCCAATCAAACTTGGGATGTTTTGATCTTGCACTGATTCCTTGAATGTAAGACTCCCAAGATGAAGGCAGACCATTAAGAGCCAGCATGGTCAATTCCTTGCTATCAAAAACATTCCAAATAGACGAGAGTTGATCTCTCAACTCGATTATTCTCATGAAGTAGGCAATACCAGATTCCTATTTTTCCATCTTCAAATGATGGACTTGTTGCTTCAGTGCAAGATCCCAACTTGTGTTATAGATTTTGTACATCTCCTCCAAGGTTTTCAACATATCTCTTGCAGTCCTTAACTTGGAGACAATAGGCACAATATAATCCTTTACAGAATCAACTAACATCTTCTTCGCCTTAATATCTTTCTTCTTCCAAAGAACCTTTTCTTCCTCATCCGTAGGCTCGAGAGCTGTGCTCTCCACAAACTCTACCAGTTTTCTTTCCTCCAAGGTGAGAATGATCCTAAATCTCCATGAAGTGAAATTTTATGCTCCCTCAAGCCTATCCTCAATCTTAAGGCCATTCACCATCTTGATGGAGAGATGGAGGTAAACAAGGATGAGAAATAAATAGAGAGTATTGTTGTGATACATGAATCTGATCAAGATATTCTTCAAACCCGCTCTGATACCATGTTAGATTTTAATGGTCAGATGAAAAGTACATAAAATTAATCCAATATATACTCACAACACAACAAATTCCCTGTGAAAACCCTCCAACTTGAGGGAGAAAAACCCAACCAATATATCTCTTCTATATTGATATGAATAAGAGAAGAAATATGCTTACAACTCAGGCACAATACAATGCCTAATCAATACAAATAATAACATCACCTCTCCTAGATGCAAAGATACAAATGACTATGTTTCTCCTTAACTCAACCTGCTTCTGCAAAATGAAGATCTACCACTACATGAAACTAATCTACTGTAATAGTGCAAACTCCTTCTCTAGATGTGAAATAAACTTGATTTCAAATGAAGTATTTTAATTCTCTATTTATATACATGGCAATGAACGCATGTGTCTTTACAAATCAAGAGGTCAGCCTCTTTAGAGAATGATGAATTTTTTTGGGGGTGCGAATTCCAAGAGAATGTTGGCCCTTCAATAAAATGCATATCTTTATTAATCGATTCTCTTGAATGAGTCGGCTCCAATAATTAAATATTAATTATTAAATAGTAATCATATAAATGATAATTGATGAGGTGCCTCCTCATAAATAATCGCACTTGAATAAATTAAATATCTAGCAGGCTACAATATAATTTATTTCTTCTTCTAGGAAGTAATTCGATATAGTTGTATACATCAACATTCACAAGATGACATGAACACACATAATATTGAACATGATGTTAGGATCTTGATGGTTGCAATAGATGACTGATAAATTTTCTCTTGAAAACTCTTGACAATAATATTTTTTAATATGAAGTCTTGATTGTGTGTCTTGTAATTTTTCTTAGATTTGAATTGATAAAAAGACTATGTATTTATAGGTATTTATCTAATTTCTCAAAAAATAGATTAAAAAAGTTGAAACTTGCAAGATGAATTTGAATCATTAAAATGCTGCCAAAAATATATTGAAAAATGAGTCTTAGGACTTAAAGGGAACTCATTCACCCTTGGGTGAATGGGTCTTGGCCTATAAGTCTAGGAAATGCATATTCCAATGTGATTAAAATATTAATTACATTAATTATATGTTGGTTTCCCAAGTTCAAAAAAAAATGAATAATAAGGATTTGGAATGCATAATTTAGAAAATTAGAAGCTTAATTAAGTCCAATAAATTAAGGAACCCAAACATAGTGTGAAATTGTAAAGGTATAAAATTTCCTACACTATATTTATCCTCCACTTAAGTGAGAGTATGAACTTACACTCAGACTCAAACTAAAGTAGACAAATATGCATCAAGAGGGGTCCAAGTGTACCAATTTTAGAAAGATAGGATGGAAAAGATCAAGGAGGATGATCAAGCCCCTAGGATCAAAGATCCCATGGAAAACCAACATAAGGACAAAGGTACACACAATATGTGTAAGATATGTGCAAAAATACAAGATACACAAGCATACAATTTTGAATCCAATGAAAAAAGAAAAAGGAAAAAGGATGGACTAGCAAGCTACATTATGCCGCGTTGATAAAATATGATCACAAGGGCTAGTGCAATCCAGTATACACTACGTGATCCCCAAAGGAAAAATGAGAAACACACACTAGGTCTATAAGGTATGTGCCCATAAAAAAGGGGTTTCAAATGGGAAAGATGCACTAAGTCTACAGGTGTTCTCCCATACGCCAACTGTACCAAAACTTATACTCCTTGATAAATTTTATAAGGTACCAAAAAAGGGTCAATGTGTTATGCCAATGCTACACTAAGTCCAGCCTTTGTGAACAAAAGTGAAGCCAAAAAATGATAAAAGGTCAATGCCAAAATGAGATAATTCCAATGTATGCCCCAACTTTAAAGGAATTTATAAACACCATGTTGTGAGCAACTATTTTAAAGTAAAATTGATAAATTTCAAATTATAAAAGGGCCATGAGAGCCTATTTGGAAAGACCTGTGCCAACAATATGTTTCTAAATAAACCATCATGAAAAATGAGGTTTCCCCCACATGTAATCAAAAAAGATAAAACATAAGGGATCCATGGATTCAAGGTCGACACATGTATTTTCTACAGTGATATAATAAAGCTTTAAACTATCATCATTCCCCAAATACTTCATGGAAAAACAAACACAAAAGAGGAATGAAACATAGAGAGAAAAAAAAGAAAAAAAAATTGGGTCAACATGGAAGAGACTTGGATATCTTGACACCTTACATATTCCTTAAAAGGAAAACATAACACACAAGAAAAGATAATGATCACATCAAATAGAAGAATGGAAATAAAAATAAAATAATATCATGATAGATTTTCTTCCTTTGCATCCTTGCACTAATAGAGTAACAAGGGTCATCCAAAGAAATCTCACAAACATAAAGACACACCAAGAAACATGATACAAGGGATCACATTACATACATGCAATTACAAATAATATAGAAATAAAAAGAAAGATAGTATTTCACATGTGAGACAACCTACAGAAGTTCATTTGTATCCCAATATTGTTCATCATATACGGAATGTGGATAAATAGCCAAAGGGGAAATGAAAAGTCCCATACTAGGACAATCACCAGGTCCAACACATGGTGATTCACTCTTTTTAGGAGGATAATCCCGATTGCATCCATCTAAGTTCATAGAAGTGGAAAATAAAAAAAATAATTCATTATGAACTTCTTCATCAATTTTAGCACTCCAATTATCATTATCCAAGTTAATTACAATATGAGGCCTAATCATAATGCTCATTGTATGCTTTTTTTATGGTGTAGAACTTTCATGTAGTGGAAAAGGTGGAGAATCATCATGATTCGTTTGAGTTGATTTTTTCTTTTCTTATAATTGATGAGTAATAGCATGACATATATGCCTACACTCTTTAACATTTTTATTTCTTATTGCATGATTTTCAAGTTATGATGATGTAGGAGTGGGTTTTTCAACCATCAATCCCTTTTCTTCCCTTAGGGGAGGAATGCAAGGGACCTCGACGGGTTGTGAAACCACTTTATCTTTAGGCTTATAAACTTAATTGATTTTAGGAGGCACAAAGGGAATTGTATGGTTATCTCTTGGTCTCTTGTAGGATATAGGTAGCTGAATAAAATCATACTATATTTCTTTATTCGAGAGAGCCTTTGGTTCAAGCATAGGTTTACCCACAACATTTGGAGTGGGAGGAACAACTATGGACCTTTCAGTTTTAGGTGGGATATTGGTAAGGGATAACTCTGCTATACACTTTTCTTTGAACTTTTGATAGGATTTGAAAATGAAATATCCATGAGGTTTTATTATAGGTTCTATATGTTCAGGACAAAAGAAATCCAATTAAAATTTCTCTTGGGAAGACAAAGGATTAAATGCACTATGATGTACTATAAAAATTTGGTTATCAGATGGAAATTTCAAGCACTTGTGGATGAAAGATGAGATTAAGTTCATGAAGCATAGCCATGGGTAGCCTAACTTCATACAAAATTTATCTAACATTGGGATGATAGAGAATGATACATCTAATTGCTTCAGTCCAACTTTTAATGGAAGAGTGATCGAACCTATCATAGGGTGATCAAAACCATCATGTGTTTTGATCCATGCTTTTTATTTTTCATAAGATTTTGGTAAATTTCATGCACAAATAATAATTCCTCAATGATCACATTCTCTACACACATAAAATCAATTAATATCCTATTTGTAGGATTGTCATTGATTCTTCTAGCTATGTAAAGAGGACCATCGAGTGCATGTTTAATTATATCACTATTTGAGAAAGCAATATCAAGAGACAAGTTGGTTTGGACTTTACGAGGGTGAACGTCAATGAATCCCATCATAACATCAGAGATATGGTCCAAAATGGTTGACTAGTGTCAACACTATGAGTGAAAGAGTTTGAAAAGTGAAGGTCCACAACATATGTACCAACACAAGATGCCATGAGTTTCAAACTATGTCTCACTAAAGTATTGACAATAGGACACTAGGTTGTGATACTCATACAAGTTTCACCAAACAAAACGTGTACCCAAAATAGACAAAAGGCACTAAATAAAGATAGTAAACATCCAAAAATAGGAATCACAATACAAGTATTGAAGAAGATATTGCAATTTTTAGATCTGAAATATAATAATTCATTGATTTTAGATGAAAAAACCTAAAAATGATTACTTTGAATACCCATTTTGATTTTAAACAATGTACTATCTTTCACCAATTGAACTAAATGTAAAAAAATACAGAAATATATAATTTTTGAAACTAAAATAGAGATTTACAAGTATAAGAGAATGAAGCAGACAAAGACAAAGTAGTGTGATTTTTTTTGGAAAATCACTTATACCAGGATAGGTTCACCCTAGGGTGAATGAGTCTCAAGATAGGGTTTAAAAAATTTAATTTGAGTGTTTAACTTGATATTTAAGCTCATTGTTCCTAATATCAAACAGATTCTTCAATGACAATTTTTCCACAAATATGATGAAATGCAAATGCAATTTAAATGATAATGTATGAACAAAATGATAAAAAAATTTAATGTAATTTTGACTAAAATACTTATCTAAATTACTTCAACACACTTTAATGAAATCTATTAGGTAGAATGTATGTAATATTTTTATATTTTTAGGAGTTTAAATGATGCAAACATGCAATATGTAACCCTAAATGAAATGTAATAGAAGATGATACAAAACCTAGATCTAGGGTTTAAAAGATCTCCAAATTAGAAAAGTATGATTTAAGAAATTCAAGTTCACGAAAATGAAATATTGGGGAAGGAGAACCTTAATGTTAAGGGGGTATTTTTTAAAAACACTTTTTACAGTCCTTTGATGTTGGATTTTAGCTTTTATTTTGTGTAGGTCCCACTGTTTCAAATTTGGAAATAAATTTTGCAACCTAGTTTCCATGGCGTAACAACAATGATGACAACTTATGCAACAATCCAAAATTTCTCTTCAATATTTTTAATCCTTTTTCAACCTATAATATGCACATACGTAAAGAGAAAAAATGTTATTTTTGGAATGGGGGTTTGCCTTAGTCAAACCCCAAGCTTGGTAATTAAACCTTGATAGAAATATAATGACAATGTAGAAGGAAATGATGAATGAACAATGCTTGCTACAACTCACTAAACCTTCAATGACTTCCTTGCAAGGATTGGATAAAAACACATCTCTCCAAGGAACTTGATCTTGCTTTTCTTGATAGATTTGGACACTTGAAAATGCTTGGATGATTTAGGATCTATTGTCACATGAAATTGCACCTTGCTAAACATGAAGTTCAACATTCCAATGACAAAGTGTAGGATGAAAGGGAAAAAATGAAGCCCAAAAGGACTCATCAGTAATTGAAGATTGGGGTTGGGCTTACCACTTACTACTTATCAAAGAAAAGGAAAATTGGTAAGAGGTAAGAAAAAAGTATGACCTTTGAAAGTTCAAACAAAGGAATTAGACAAATTTAGAAGAAATGGGACATTGGGAGAGAAGGTTAAAACCTTTGAGAAGAAAATATGGCTTAAATAATAAGGCAAAATGGAAGAGAGATTTTTGAGAGTTGGGCATCGAGTGCATGCCTTATAGCTTATGACTTACCATGAAATGGTAAACGGTAAAGGGGATGAGCAAACCTCGACACTAAAAATTAAATCGTTGAGGGTCGGGCAGAGGGTTTACCTCTTGCAAAGAAAGGAAGAAAGGAGGAAAAGGGAAGACCAATCCCTAATTCTCAAAAAATAAACACTTGGTTGATTTTCCAAAAGTATATCAAGAATTGGGTGTCGGAGGGCAGGCTTACCTCTTACCTTAACAAAGGTAAGAGGTTAAGGGAAACGTCAAAGTTTGACCCCTGAAAGATGAAAAATTAGTCGATTTTAAAAAGTAAATATACGCAGTAGAGGGAAAGGGTCAATTCCAATGGGAGAAACCCAAAAATATAGGAAGAGAAATAGAAAGAAGGGAGAAGAAGAATAAAGCAATTGAGGGTGATAGAAGAGGGATGCAAGGAAGAAAGCAAGCGACAACCCGAAGGTATGAAAACAAAAAACTTAGCCACTTTTAGAAAAATTGAAGGAGAATTCATGCAAGATGGCCCATGTAGTATCTCTTAGATTGTTTATCGAGGATGGGTCATCAAAGGGTGGCATGAAATGAAAAATTATGGTGACTTTTGAGGGATGATTGGCTACTAACCATAAAATCCAAAGGCCTTATCATTCCATAGGGAATAGATTCATGAGGGTAAAATTTCATAGCAGGGCCTCCTTAGAGAGAAATTAAACATGTGTAGGTTGCACTTGGAGGAAAACATGGAAGCTAAGAACATATACTCCCTTAAGGAGAATGTAGGGTGTGCAAAATCTCTTCATGGAAAGCAAGATATTTACAATATATACATGAAACTAACAAGAAGAAAAAATAGAAATTTTCCTCTATCAAAGATGAAACTTTTCAAGGAATTGATCTTGCTTAGACCATAGTTGTAGACTTCATCCATTTGCAACCACTAAAAACTACTATTAGAATGCATGGAATTGCACAAGATGTTTGCAAGGTGAAAGATCACTTCACGATAAAATTTTTCATTACAAAGGAACCATATGATGAAAGAATCAAACTCATCTGTCACTCATGCCTTAGGTGAACATACAACAACAGGGATGAACTTCTTTGAATATAGGCCAACATCCAAGAAAAACCTTCTCTAGAGGAAATAAAACTCACCTCACAAAAGGATATGAAATTACCATGACTGTTGACCTCCTCATTTCTTGAACTAAAACAAAACGAGAAATATTCTAGCTCATATGGTGATGCAAAATATGCCAAACCTATTTTTTGATCTGTACATGAAATCTCTTCTTCATGCACCTCAAATGAAAAACTTTGAAGCTCAAGAATACCATTGAATTGAGAAAAAAGAGCATCACTCCTAGGAAAATGTGTGGCTTCTCAATGGTGGATTTTTCAACATATTGGTCCCACATGAAGCATTATAACTTAGTCACATTATCCCTAATGTCATAGGTCACATTTTCACCTTGAATGAAGACCTCATATTCAACATTACTACATTTAGGGATAACAAAAAAACAACATCCATCATAATTAATTGTATTTATGCACAATTGATCAACACATACCTCATATTTGTGAGACACTTCAACTAAAGAACTAAATCCTTTAGATTGTATCTCTACTTTGATCTCTTGTTGGAAAATAGCTACAACAAAAATAGGCTCTTGGCATGTAACGACTGCCACATCCTCTACTGATTATTCAATCCTATGCTATTGACTACAAAAATCTTTTTTCGAGGTGTTGATTTGATGTTTAAACCTAAAAAAAATGTTTCTATAACATCCCAAAAGTGGTCCTCCGCGTCATAATTGCAAACCTCAACATATTGGGGATCTTCATCAACTATAGCAGGGAATAAGCATGTTTGTTGTTGTTGCTCCAAAACCATGGAGTTCTTCATCCATCAAGACAAGCTTAGGGTGATCAGATACTTCTTTTGATGTAGGTATACATGATCTTTCCTCCTCATCTTCAAAAAAATAAGGGAGGGAATCAAATGAGAGTATTAATTCCTCTATTGTATCATTTTTTCTACCTTTTTAATGTCTTGTTTCTGCAACTAATTATCTTCAACCATTTCTTGCAACAGACCAAGGAACTCATTATTTAGAGCACATGAAGGATCTTCAACACCAATCTCTTCACTCCTAGCTTGGAATATTCCATATTTTATTCTTTTGACCAATTAGTATCCCATACCTTTGGTCCAACTTTAAATAGTGAAATAGCAATAGGGGAGAAAAATGATCAAAAGGGCATTGGAACTCTTGTTGAAATTCTGGAAGGAGCTTCTCAATAGGAGTTAAAATTTGAGCCTCCTCAAGGATGGTTCTTGTGAGGAATGGAGGCTCTCAAAACTTTGGATCTCAAACATAGGAGATATACTTAATGGCATAGGAGGTTCAATAGGAGTTTTAAGAGGTTGATTAGGATTCTTGAAACTAAAATTTTGTGCTTGCATACTGTTGGTGCTTTAAACATACCCAGCTAAGGCTTTGTAATTCCCTAAGGGGTTGCCAATCCCTATACTTGAGAACTATCAAAGCTAGTGGCCAACTAACGAGATTCAGTGAAAGACTGAGATATCCTACACTTTTGGCTTTGTGAAACCAAGGAGGGTTTTCCTAAGTGTGTTCATAAAAATGGTTTACATTTTTATAAGAACACTTCTTCATAAAGATACATTCCCCCACCAATGCAAATAGATAGCAATTATCCTAGTGGTGGAAAACCAAAGAACAATGAAAAATATCTAAAGCAAGGAGAATAAAATTAATGTAAGATTTATATCTCGAAAGAGATAGGATTTGATTGTTTAAAATGTTCAGATCTTGAATCACCACACTTAGAGCCACAATCCCACACTTCTAAAAGAATCTTGCAAACACTATCTAGTGCCTCATCCATCAGATGGGAGTCATATAAAACGTAACTCATATATTATGAACTTATCACCACAATGCTTTACATCATGAGATCTTTCAATTTTTTAAAATAATACTCCTTAGTGAATCCTGAGCATATTATCACAAACTAGTAATTCATTTTTAAGAATTTTGATTAACTCATTAAGTTAAAGCAGGTTAATGAAACACACCTTTCAAATATACCATTGAATCTGAAAGAATAAACCATTGATAAACTCATTCACAATCCATGACATATAAACAAGAGAGCAATTGTCTAAACAATTTTTTTAGATTTGTTTCAATATCAGTAATTACAAAAGTATAGCATCCTTATTTCATACTACTCCTGACCTAGAATGATTTCCTAAATAATACCTTCAAAAAAACATATAGTAAAACCAATTGTACATACCCTAAGCATCAGGATACCAAAAATATGACCCCAAACAATGACCCATGAGATCTCCTTTATAGAATAGGAGAGCAACAAGCATCGGGCTCCATTGTTCATTTCAAAATAAATTTCATCTAAAAAAAATGAAATTGGAATTCACATTCCAAAAATTCCTCATCATTAGAAATGACAACAAATGAATCAAGGAATCAAAATGGTTACATCCCATTAACCAGTCGGGGAAAAAACAAAAGCCATCGTGCCACGCACGTGCACGTCCACATCAAAACCAAACAACCGGGACAACACCAACCCAGCAACCCACATCACCCTAGCAACATCATTCAGTAAACACATGGCCCCGATAGAGGTGACCGCTCTTGGTTCTCGCTTCAGGGAGAAGCGAGACCATTCCCTTTCTCTTTCCAATACCAACACTGGATCTAGCAACACAACATGGTGCCATTGCAGAAATTGGGGAAACCGCAAGGACCTCCTTGTTCATGCCAATGAACTCAGTCATGACCGCGATATAGAAACGATAGTCTGAATCAGTCTCGAACCCATCGCTACCAGAGCCCGAAGAGAGCATAACAGGGGAACTATAGCATCCAGACCTAGCCAGTTAGATGGCTCAGATTGATTCAAAGATCATTGGCAATCCACATCACCACCTAGGAAAAACTATAGCCAATCGCACTTCTCTAAAATAGGCAACCGTGACCGAGCAACAGGCCCATTCAGACCTTCCATTATGGGAGCTAAGCCAAGTGTCATCATTTAGAAAACCTTATAGTAGCTCCGAGAACATTAATCTGATCATGTGAGGCCAGTGAGGGACATACTCAAAAGACCTAAAGACTCATTCTTGCTTGACCAAAACTCCACTTGGCACTAAAAAATAGACTTCCCTATTTTGACTCCTTTGAAAACTCAACAATTCCTTCAGCAAGGCATAGAGGAATGAGTTTGTTTGATTCTTTCAACTATGATGATGATGACTGTCACATCTTCTTTTGATCATTAATTTTCAAACTTTTTACTAAACAAATATAGGACATGTTTCCTATATTTCTACAACTGCTTTGGATTTTTGGAAACGTAGGATAAGAACTCCCTCAGCTATTTCCAATTAGATATTAATGACTAATTGCTTTAACTTGGTAACCAGATGTCATAAAGCTAGATCAAGCAACTATATTTAGTTATTCCAATATTTCCTCTATTTTAAGATTGTGAAAAATTTCTATAATAATTGTAATCTACAATCCTCTTCATCTTTCTGATACTAACCTATGTAGAAATTTTATCATCCCAAGTGTTAATCCCACTTGTAAGAAGCCATGATTCCTTTATTGGAAATGCCCAAAATGCAATTAGCCTACACCATCTCCACTTTTGTATCCCAACAAGTAATGAAATCATCTAGCATTCATAGGGAACTAACTATTTCACTCACCTGAGTCAAAACAAAAGAAAATATCTATGCCTCGACACAATTTAAATACCAACAAAAGAGGTGGTTTTGAACCTGCAAGCTTAATCCAATTCAAAAGCAAATGATGTTTGTTCCTTTCATATAGAGATACCTATCAAGATATGTATATATGATCTTCAAGGTCCAATTCATTTGAAGACAAACACCATCACACTCTTTAGAAAATTCCCATGCCAATATATTTACCTAGTAACTGCTCTTGACTCTATTTGTCAAGTTTTTCTAGCTTCTTATGATGTTTCCAGATTCCCCAACCATTGAGATTTTCAAAAGAGGAAAGCCCCTTAGATGCTTCACTACCTGAAAAATGTCACTCAAAATTGTTGTCCTGACATAACAATAGCTCGTTAATGATATCAAGTTCCAACAATCCATAATGTTCTTTAATGATTTCTAGATTTGATTTTGTGATAATTTTTGCTTCAACATTTTAGATCACACTTTATGATCCATCATCAAGATAAGAGTAGAGCTAAATGAGAAAATGAAAATTTGAAGAGCAAGAGCTTATTAAAAAGAACAAAATTAGGGGGAGAGAGGGGGGCATGAAGACCAAGAAGGAACAAGAAAAAAGAGAAAAAAACTAAATAATTAAAAAGAAACCAAAAGGAAAATTAAGCCAAGAAGAATGAAGAAGCACTAATACACTTAAAAGAGGCAACTAAATAATTCCAAAAAATGCACCAAAAATTAAAAGCAAGAAAAAAGATTAATAAAAACTATACAATAAGAGGAAGGCAACAAGTTTGTTAGTGCTTCTTAATCCTTATTGGCTTAATTTTTTTTTTGGTTTATTTTTAATTATTTATATTTTTCTCTTTTGTCTTGTTCCCTCTTGGTCTTTGTGCCCCCTCTCTCTCCTCCCCCTGATTTTGTTCTTTTTAATAAGCTCTTGGTCTGCAAATTTTCATTTTCTCCTTTAACTTTGCTCTCATCTTGATTATGGATCATGGAGTATGATTTGAAATGTTGATGCAAAAATATTCACGCAATCAAAGCCATAAATTATTAAAGAATAAAAATGGATATCAATAAGGGAATTTGGAACATAATATCTATCCTCAAACCTACCACTAGAATGATCCAAGAAAAACTCCAACACTGCATAAGACATCTATGGGCAACATTGTCTTTTCTATGCAACAACAGAAGAGCAGGAAGAAACAAAATTGACACCTTCAAGAAGAAAACTAAGAGTTCATGAACCAATCTTACTAGTCCAACCACTAAAACACCAATCATGTGTGGGTTGTCCTTTAAAATATAGAGAATTAGATGGTGCAAGGAATATAGGTTCCTTCATTCTAATGGCAACATCGTGCAATTTCCTTTATTGTACCAATGCAGGGTTCTTTTCTTCAACAATATGAAAATTGGCTTTACTAAATCACCATATACAACTAGAAATTTGAACCATGCACTCATGATGTGCACATCTAAACTCCCTCTCAAAATATTTTCAAATCTTCATTTGCACCTCAAAGTTTCAGTCTTGTTGAATAAATCCCTAGAAATATCCTTCATCTCTGCATGGAAGACCAAGAGATGCCTCTGGAATGTCAATGTCGACAAAATGGGAAATCATGAATACATTTTTGACCTCTTATTCACCATTGAATCTAGATAATGTTTTCGATATCATTTCCTCTATCTTGTAAAGCAAATGTTAAGGGTTTTAGCTATGTGGCCTTTACCTTTTATTCCATTCCCATAACATGCACCATGACTCTCACCACCATACAAGACATATGGAAGCAAGGGCTATGCAAATGAAAACCCTTTCCACACGTATATAAACCTTCATCCTGATCATGAGTCACCTTCATTCTCACCTTCAAATTTTCACTAAACATCTACAAGTATTTACAACATACATAGTTGTTAAAGCATTTACAACCTATATCAAACAAAATGTCTTTTGATGGATGTCGATACCCCTTTCCTTGAACATCTTGAAACCAGTGCATACTGTGACACCAAATTTATCATATGTGCACTTTGTCAATACATGTCGAGAACTCAATATTTTGCACACCTATCTACCAAAGCAATACCCACAACATCAAAGCACCCTTCCCAAAAACTAGCAAGGCCCCTGTCATTGACTCTGAGAAATATCACCATGTATCCCTCATAGTGGAGAACCTAGCCTATTGACATGAAAATATAATCCACACTTCACTTGGTTTGAGTAAACAATACATTTTCCACCTTTGGAATATTCAATTATTGATGTAGAATAGAGTGTAATTCCTTAAACCAGCTTCTCAATGTCTTGGTCAAAACCAACAACAAGCATTTAATTGGCCTCATCCAACAAAAGAGTATCGACATTATAAAATAATGATATATGATCCATATCCCATCTAGAAATATAAATATGCCCACAATACCATGGAAAAAGAAATATATTTCTCTCTTGGATTTTGTCTTTATTGGTGTGCATGATATCAACCATTTTGTGCAAACAACAATTTCCATATCTCTCTCCAAATTTGACCTCCACACTTATAGAGTTTGGGATTTGTTATGTAAATGCATATTAGATCCCTTTATCTATTTCCAGGTTCATGACATGCAAGACAATATTCAACACCACACAAGACATTCAACAAGAAGAGATATTCAAACCAATGCATTCCATTGGGATTTTAGGATTGACTCCTCATTCTAGAAACAAATCACTTCTTCACGACTAATACCTTTGTTATCCTTGTTACAAGAAGTGACTAGGTAATGTAACTTGATCATGCAGAGGTTTTCATCCTTGAGTTGATACCACAAAGTATCATATGTCACAAGGGTCTTCATTACAAATCTTTTTTCATCTCCATTAAATGATGAAAATGGATTTTTTGGAAACATTGATTGATGTCTACTCTAAAACTTGAAGTAAACTATCAGTCTCTGGTGACTCTTTATAATTCAAAAAAATTATATAAACTTGTCCCTTATTGAACAGATTATATACCTCTACTATAGTTAACAAAATATGGGTTTTTTTACTAAGTTTAGACAAATTTTTTAATATTTTTGGCAATCCCCAACATAACTCACTCTCAAACAGTAATAGGAATAATGTATAATAGGTATGCCAAATCTTAACAAAAGCATGAATAGAATCTACCAAGGTTTTTAAAATGTTTGGAAATTCTTTCACAATTGTCTATAATGTGGCCTTTGTTCTTAAACCTCTTTACCAATTTTAGTTGTCCAACACTTCAATGCATAAATATCAAGGTACCTTCTCTTTAAAAATAGGTATATTTCCACACAAAATTTATAATAGAGAAGAAGATACATTATTGCCTGATGCATAGTTGAGAATAGTATGACAGTGTTAAGGCTAACTAGATCTCACTTTAACTCCTTGCTCTTTTCTTGACAGTCTTGGCTATCATGAAACCTTGAGCTCTCATGAAAACAAACTCAAAGCATAACAAAACCTAGGAAGATCAGCTTATTCACATGGAACTCAAAATATTCCCTAATTTTCTATATAAGACATTCAACATGACTTGAAAAAGTCATTTAAGATCAGACTAAGACTCTCAAATTCCTAAGATCGTCACAATATTTAGCTATTGAGACCTGTTGATGCAAAATTTTGCAGGGGCAGTACTCTTATGGGAAACTTAGCTATTGGAGGACTTGTGCGCTTAGCTAAGTGACCTCTAGATTTTATCGAAGCCGACTCTTTGTTTTTATGGGGGGAGGTAAAGGGTTAAAAGGGTAACATGTAATAATGAAACCTAAACTTAAGGCGATGTGCCAAATCATAAGAGAAATAATTGAGCACAATGTTGAAGCAAAGGCTTGAATAGTAACTTTTGTTTATCAAATAGATGATTTGGAAACACTTCAAACATAAGAACATCAATTCATTGCATATCATAACCAATAAAACATAGGCGAACACATAAGAGTAACAACATGATATGCATTTTATTAAGTTGTATGAGATTACAAAATCAGAAAATAGACATTCATATATTTCAAGAAATGAAAGAACAATCTTAATATCCCATCAAAGGCATGAAAAAAAGAGAGGCCAAATTGATTGGCACAGTCTACAAACTCAAGTTTAATAGAAAATATTACAAAAGGCTAATTCCTAGTGCTTGAGAAATTTTAATCTATCTAACAAAAACCACTACAAAGAGAAAGAGGTTGCTTAAATAAGCCATCCCACTGCTTGAAAACCCTTGAGAGAAAGATGCTTCTGCAAAACATCGACGCTTTGGATTCCCTCAAGCCAGCACCAAACATAAATATCATCCAGCAGTGCACTAGAAAGCATGTCCTTTGAGAAAACAAGGCCACACAACAACAATAGAGAACACGTGGTAGTAGAGAAGAACACACGGCAGCAAAGGAGAACCAACACATAGGTGAAAAATCCTAGATAACGGGTGCACAGGAAAATGCCACACACCGAACACATGGAGCCCGACAAAAACAAGGAGGGACATCCCAAAAAAAATCTCTCAAGGGAAGCCACATGAAGGACGCTGAGCAAAAGCAACCATAGAGTGGGCCTGACTCAGAAAGGAACAAGAGAAGGCCACGCGTTGAATGCATGGAACTCGGCAAAGGAAAAATGATACGACACAACAAGAAGCTTTGATAGGAGGCCACATGGAGGATGTCGAGAAGCTGCGAGCGATAACAAACAAGGTGAAGTTGCAAAAAGAAAAGATAATCGTGAAGGCACAGCAGTTCGTGAATAAATGTTCATAGTTTGGCGACTCACAGGGACATTTCTCCTTTGGAATGAAGAACCCCAAAAATCTTGGTTCAACACCACCATTATCGCTCACAGCTGAGAGAGGGAAGCTTGAAGGCCGGTCTAGACCTCAATATTTGATGGCGTAGAGAGCATGCAAATTTTCATGTGCCAAATTAAGATCAATGATTTCCTTAAAAGGAAATCCGTCACATACATTTGCCTCCAACTCAAGCTGGAAAAAGAGTTGCGCCAGCTAATGCACTATACCTTCAATATTTTTGATGGTTAGAGATTGATCAAAGGATTGGAAAATGGAAATATCTTGCTTCTTCTCCTTGATTCTTGCAATTATGTGCTCGATGCTTGCCACTATTTTATTTGCGATGAAGGGTGATGGGAGGCCTCGCTGAGTTAAGCGGGAAATTTTTTCGCGCATATCATTGGTAATCTAGTTCAATTTGGCCCTGCATTCTCCCACATGTTGAACGGCTTTGTGCATGGAGATGAGAATATTTACGCCCATAGCCACCATTGTTCGATCTTCAATACCCACGCCACTCAATGCTTCATTGGAGGTTGTATATAAATTTCCCAACAATCGCCTGGCCTCCAGAAATTTATCGAAAGTCATCTCCTACACTCATTGCATTATTTCGTATACCACCCCACATAGACTGTTTTCCTGTGCCATAAACTTTAGGGTTGGCTATAAATTAAGGCATAATGATTTGACCTTATCCTAGTACGACGCATGTAATTCCTTGGAAATTTCCAACGAACTCATTTGTGGTATAGGAGGTTGGGCTCTCAAAAGGTTTAGTTATGTAGTTTTGTTGCCCAAGACCACCCTCAACTCCGATAAGCTTCCTTCCAAGATGGATAGTTGACTCCTCAGAGTATAAATTTCTCTCTTTCTTTTCGAAGGCCAATTCGACTTGCCTCCGGTTCTCAATTTCTTGCTCCAGAGCAGTGTTCATCTCATTTACCTCCTCATTAGTGCTTTGTCAGAGCTGCTTCATGCCATCATTTGACTACTTTAAATTTTCATGGAGGGTTTCTTCAGTCACTCAGAATTGTTCAATCTCTTTTCGTAGGGTTGGAACAACATCCACACCCAAAGCCTGAAGCTCATTTACCCTTTCCTTCCAAGGCATTCTTCTCATTCCGTAGACGATTAATTTCAACCTCTTGGGCCTTATGCTTGTTTTACCAAATATCTACCTTACCCCTCAGCTCTTTCAACTGCTCATCCTTTTTCTTCATTTGGCGATTGAGCTTGAGGAATTCGGTATTCACCACCCTTTGGGTCTCTTCCATCAGCTCAACTTTATCCTACGGATGAGCCTACTGCAATTCCAGCCCTACAACATTGACATAATAGTTGATTGGCAACATATCCCCAACCGAATTGATCACATTGGAGGTGATTTTCGCAAACATCAAAAAATTCCGACTCTTGTTGAATATAGTTTAAAATAGAGGCTTTGCTTGCCTGCCCATATCCTCTTCCCTTCTTTTCTGAATTCGACTTGCTCGGGCACTTTTATTTGCATCCACCTGCGAAAAATATTTCTAGGACGAAATGTCCATTCAACTAGCAAAAGGAAATTCCCAAGGGACTACTAGTGGGAAGGATAGTGTTCTTAAAGTATTGGTGGACTTGCTAGGCCTGGTAATAATTATCGAGGAGAAAGGTGGGATAAACTGGCCGCTCAAAGATGATGGAAACATGGTAGGAGGAAAGGTCAGGGAAGCACCAACCAACATGTTGGGTCTAGGAGATGCAAATTTCTGACTCAAAGGGTCAAGATGCGCCACCATTTGTGTTTCAAGGGTAGGAGGAAAAGAAAGAGATGGAAAGGGACCCCCAGGAGAGAAAATATTGGCTTGCCCTAGATACCCAACGATAGGAATAGCTAGTACAAATGAAGTAATAGGGGAAGATGAGGAGGAGACCAAAGACATAGCAGAGAGAGGAGAAGGAGGGAAAAATACCTGAGATTCCCGAAGACCCGCAACCAATACCACCGCTTTTTGTTGCTGTGACTCCCTCTCTCCAGCAGATTCTCCCATTCATGGTCATTTTTCCTCCAAGGAGCTATCAAGATCCACAATAACCTTTTGTGGGAACTTGGAAGGCCTTGGCCTCTTCGCACTTGATCTAGAAGAACTGGTAGCCTCCGACATCTGCGTATTTGGAGAGTCTTCCTACTGTGATTGGTTTCCACTGAATTTCGCCCCTTGCATAGGATTTTTTTCAATTATGGGAGCCCTCTGAGCTACCACTTCTCCATGTTTCAGGGATTCAATTTCTGCCTCATAAAAATTCTTAGAATCTGAAGGGTTTGGAGATTTCTCGTTGTCTGAAATTTTGCGACACTAGATATCGTCAAACCGATTGTCTGAATCCACCTCCTAGAAGAACCCATTTATCATCTTTATCTCCTGCCTATACGTCTAGAAGTCTTCAATTTTTTTTGGCTTCCAATGGAGCTTGTTCAACTAACTGCATAGAAATTGACTCATCTTGTGATTGGAATTGGGGTTGGCCGCAATGTGATAAAATTTTATCCAAGACGGTCAACCTGAGTTAGAAGGTATGCACTCTAGGTCGACGTATGATCTTACATTCCCCTCATCTGCATTTCTTCGAGGGTCCCAGAATGGCCGAGGCTGGTGTGGAATCTTTATGCCAATCTCTGATAGATTGTTCTCAAGATTGTATCACCACGTGTCATAGATGACTACCAGCCCAAGATTACCCTTCTTAGAGTATAAAACCTCCAAGTTCTTCATCTTCGAGCTATTTTTATTTACGAACGTTACAGAGCCAAACATGGTCAGAAACAAAATGCGGGAGCCAAAAAGGCTCCCGAATGAAACCTTGCATATGGAGCATAGTGAAATCCATACCAAAGAACCAATCACAAGGTGGCACAAGACCCTACATCCATGATATTTGGCTCAGTGATAAATGAGTAGAAATGATGCCTCCATCATGATCCAAATCTTGTAAATTTAGAGCTAGGAATGCATCTGAAAAATATGTAGTAATCAAAAGTTTTTGACAGGATGGGAGTCCATGTCAAAACTGGCTTTCTCGCACCATGTTCATGAAATGCAGTTAGGGCTATGAATTGCTAGAAATAGTCAGGATTTTTGTGCAAAATCATGTAGACTAGGAAAGAAGAATACCTGAACCTAGAACTAGGCTCGAATTCCCTCAGCTGTTGGCTCATCCCATGAATTCTGACTTTCATGAAGTCCATTAGCAAACACATGACATTCTTCTTCGGCATGAAGCTGAGACTCATTTGGAAGTCGAAGACTTCCTTATTTGTATCAAATCCACACACCAATGCCAAAATAGAGTAGACAGGGGTGGAACCCGAATTTAAAGCACCCAAACCAATTAAGAAGCTAGGAGGTGTAGAAACATCTAATGGTTGAGCAGTCTTAGTGCTAAAAAATTGTTGCACCATCTGTAGCATCTTCCAATAACCTTATAGTCTAGAAATGTTAAAATCTTCAACATTCTGAAGAGAGAGAAAAGGAATGCATAGCATATGCTATAGGGTCTGGGAATAGATTACCACTCTCAAATTGGGGCCACTTATGATTCCAGCCTAAGGGTCAAAACATCTTTCAAATGCTACCACAATCTCCAAACAATGATGCACCAGAGAAACCATATACTGGGGAAGCCCACAGTTCCACAAACGCCTGTGAAAAGGGTTTGTAATCTTCTTCATTTTCTCACATGCAGCTTCCCTCAGGCTTTTAGGGTTATGAGATAATTCAGGATCTCGAACATTGTCCCAATCTTCTGATATCAAGGTTTGGTTTCTAGGATAAATCATACCTACTATTTTTAGGTCTGCTAGCTTGGTAAAGGGCCAAGATGGCTTTGTTGGAATACCTAGGGTAGCATAAGAATCGTGGGCATATATATTTATGCAAGGTGCAAGCATTCTTCACTCATCAATACTCTTCGTGCCCATGACCTGTGTTGAACTACCTACAATTTTAGCCATTTCCTTGTATTCTCAAGAGACTTCGCAAAATCTACAATTTAACTTTTGAAAACGTTTCTCTTCTTTGCAAATGATTTGGGTGGTTACATACTTTGTTAAGTTTACACAATAAATTCCCTCCATACGCTCAACCTATTTTTTTATTTTCATGAAAATTGGCTTAGCAAGTGTATGTGCCAACCTTTCACATTAGTTACTCCATGCACCACCAGCCTTTTTCATGCATGCGAAGAGATTGTCAACCTACCAAAATACTCTTCACATTTAAGAGACATGACATCACATAAGGTGGGGCTTGATTTTTCTTGGAAAAAGAACTGAATCAACCTTTCCATATCTTTCATGACCCTTTGCGTTTACTGATTACTTGATCATACTCAAGAGCATCAACCAACAACCTCATATAAAAATATTTTCCTTTATTTAATCAGGACAATCGCATTACATGTTAACAACTGGCTCATTCTCATCCTCTTTTCGAAAAATCGAACAGAGCAAGTTGCAATCGTACCTGATTACTTACATCATTTTGCATGACGCAACACTGATTATCAAGGCTCCTCAAAACTATTTTCTTCTGACGTAATCATACCTTTCCTCATAAGGAGAACCCCGACCATGTATAAATAGGACCCTTGGCAACCTTGCTAATCCACAATTATATTCAATATTCATAGTGATTAGGCACTAGTATATCTTTAGAAATTTATCATTTACCTAGAGTAGCAATAGATTATTGAAACACCAATTAGACTAGTCTACAAGAAGACTCAGGCTATCTTTTTAGAAAAGGTTAGGTGCAGGTGCTTAAGATGCATAACAAGTGTTAAAAACCTATTATATGTGAAGGCTATCAAATGGGTAATAGGCAAGGATTGTGTATAGTATGAGGACTAGTATAGAGTAAACACCAACATCTATTCTCACTTCGTTGCTACTCTACTGGACATTGGCGTCTCCAGCTGACCAAGCTGGTTTTTCCCCGATGTTACCTTAGGGGATTGGAGAACATGGTGTGAGCTATTGAATTTGATCATGGGGTCCCATCCATTTGCATCCTACATCGGTTGCTTGAGCAAGGAGGAACACCGTTGTAAGGCTAGTGTTGGCTGCCACTTCCTCATGAGAATGCATAATGTTGAACCCTTCCAAAGTGTGCAATGGTACGAGAACTTTGAGAGGATGGTGTTTCCCCACCTTATGCCACCTGCTGCTACTATTTTTGGTCCTTCCAATTCATAAAGAATTATGAAAAGTATATTCCCTTTTTTTTTTTTGTGTTTGCCAACCTATGCCATACCATCAACGAATATATATATATCTATATATATATATATTTTGAAATATGGCCAAGGGCCTCACTGAACAATATGTATATAAAATGTAAATGCTCCCAGAAGTAATATAATATGCAAGTTTTCCATATCCTAGATATTTCTTCATTTTATTTCATTTTTTGCAATACTGTGGTTGTTATTTAAAAGCACTAAGAAAAAACCCCAAAATAATAAAGCATGAAAAATATTTATATATTTACAAATTTATTGCATAAGTTGAATTAACTGAATTTTTTAAGGTGTATTCCATTAACTGGAATACCCAAAGAATCAACTTCCATGGTCTCTAACTCAAAAGAGTTATATTGTTTGCATTAGATGATCTTGAACGACCCTTCCCAGAGACTGTCAAACTTGCCATGTTGGTCGGTCTTTTCTCCACGCTCATTGAATTTGAGCACCAAGTCTCCATATTGTAGCCCCTGGTCAGATGTATTCTTATCAAACCACCTCTTTACCACTTGTTGGTGGTTGTTCATTTCCTCGAGAGCATGCTCTCTTTTCTCTTGAACCTCAAGTAACTCAGAAAACCGTACGTCCATAGCTCTGTTTTGCTCAATTTCAAGAGATTTGAGCAGTTAGATGGCAAGGATTTTCATAGAAATGGGCAACAACACCTCCTTCTCATACACCATCTCATAAGGATATGTCTTCAATATCTGCTTGGGTGTGATATGGTCTACCCATAGTGTTGTTCAAAGGTTTTTATGCCACTCCCTCTGGTGTTCTAAGGCCTATTCTTCAAATCAACCTGATAATTTTTTTTTTCATAGATTCAGTGAGGCCATTCCCGTGTGGGTAATAATTAGAAGAGTTTTTTAAGAAGACTCCACATTTTAATGAAAATTGGCTCATTTTAGAACTGAGAAAAGCTTTAGCATTATCATAAATAATCATCTTTGGTAGGCAAAATCTGGCTACCAGTTCTTCCAAGAAGTTAACAATTTATACTTTCGTTGTATTTTTCAATGGCACAGCCTCTGCCCATATAGTGAAGTAGTCAGTTGTTGTCAAGATCCACCTGTGTCCAGCCAATGAAAAAGGATTAATCGTGCCAATGAAGTCAAGACCCCATTGAAAAAAATGCTCCTCCACTACTATGGGTTTTAGTGTCATAGCAACATTTTTCCTTTTTCCAACAAAAAATTGACACTCGCTGTAAGACTTTACCAATGAAAATGAGTCATTGAATAATGTTGGTTAGAAATAACCAGCACATATGGTTTTTATTGTAGTGGTTCTTGTTGAAAAATTCCCTGTGGCCGAGCCACTGTGATATTGATCCAATATCCTTTTTGCTTGCTCCCCATTTACACATCTTAACAAGATGCCATTGAAATTTATTTTGAAAAGAATTCCCTGCAAGAGAACATAACTATTATTTTTCAATCGATTAAAATGTCTCTTAAATGAAGGGAGATTAGTCAGATACCTTCTTGTTTGCATAAAATTTATCCTGGCCTCTAGCCAATCGTCCTCAGAGCTTTCCTCATTCAGCATCATGGGTTCTGAGACTTCAAACTCAACAACTAGTTTATTGTTTTCGGCTAAGTACTTGCACAGTCCATTTCCTTTGACAGTCTTAACTGGTTTAAGTTCAATGTCATACTCTCGGATCTTAGTTATCTAGTTAGCCCTTTTCTCGATGATTTCTCCTTCCATAATGTATTTCCACACACTAGGATGCGACACACAAACAATCACCTTTTTGCATGATATAAGGTGTCAGAACTTCTTCAGCCCCTTTATGATACCAAAATCTTGCTTCTCTACAAATTTATATTTCACCTCATATTCCTTCAGGGTGTGCGATAGAAGGAAATAGGCGATTCCCTTTTATCTTCATTATCCTTCTGCATTAGCACAATGGCAATACTATTGCCACCACCAAAGACATACATAATAGAATCCTTTGACAAATCCAGATTAATCAATACAAGAGAAAAAGAGATAGCCTCTTTTATTAGCTCGAAATCTTTTTTGGCTTCCACCATCCATTTGAAAATCTGGTCCTTTTTCAGCATCAGGGTAATAGGCCGAACAATCCCTACAAAGTCCGCACTAAATCAACTGATGAAATTGAGCTTACCCAAAAAATATTGCACTCCTTTTTTTTTAACGGGTAGAGGGAGTTCCCTGATTGCATTAACTCTTTCTTGATCAATAGCAATACCTTCCTTTGAGACAACTTATCCCAATAGATTCCCTTGAGGGACCCCAAAAACACATTTCTTCGGGTTTAGAGAAATCTCAAACTCCTGAAATTTCTAGAAGATAAGCTTGAGATGATCAAAGTGATCATCGACAGATTTGGAAAACACTGCCAGGTCATCTAGATAGATAAGGATAATCTTATGTATTAAATCTTTGAAGGCAATATCCATAGCTCGCTGAAAAGTGGCTCCAGAATTTGAAAGTTCGAAAGGAATTTTAGCATATGCATATGTTTCCCACTTTGTAGTGAACATTGTTTTTTCTGGTCTTCCTCGTTCACACGAATCTGATTATAGCCAGAGAAACCATTTCCAGCATTGAAAACATTTTAGAACCAACAACCATTTGTAGAATTACCTCCATGAAGGGAGGGGGTAATGTTCCTTCAAGGACGCCCTATTCAAGTCTCAAAATTCCACACACAACTGTATATCACCATTCTTCTTCTGGACTAGCACCAGGTTTGACACCCAAGTGCTATGCTTGATTGGAAACACTATCCGGGATGCAATCAATTTATTTATCTCCTATGACATGAGTGACTCAATCTTCGGATTCACTGGCCTTTGCCTCTGATGAACTGGCTTTGCTTCTTCCAGTAGCTCAATTGTGTGTTGGATAATCCTGGGATCATATCCCTTAAGATCATCATATGACCAGGCTACCATGCTCGGATACTCCTCGCAAAAGTGCTTTAGCCTATCTTTATTCTTTTGGGAGACTCCTTTTCCAACCTTGAGCTTTTTATCTTCTCTGATATGCAAATCAATATAGTCACCTTTGTCAGCTACAAGCTTCCTTTTATCTTTCCTTGCATCATCAGAATCAAAAAGACTCTCTAGAGTAACTAGGCCCCTAGGGAGTTTATTGGATTTCAGTTGGATTACTTGATCTCTGTAGGATTTGGTGATCTTTGGTTGCGATTGGTCAAAAAATTCTCCAAATAGCTGGAGAAATGACGCAATATGAGCATCACTATCAAACACTTGCCATTATTGTTCATTATTCAAGACAGCAGGCCACACAATTACTCGTACTACATGTTTATTTTTTAACATCTCGGAAGCTGGCTCAAACTAAGCTTTGACGGTTGCCATTCGGTCAGCTTCAAAGTTCTGCTCTCTCGGTATAGCCTAAATGTTGAATGCGTCAAAGCCTTCAATGAGATCCCATACCTGTTATGCCTTGCATAAGTACCCCATCTTTTTCCTTGGTCAAAATGGGTCCCCCTTTTTTGTTTTTGTCTTTGGTTGTTATTCAAACAAAGTTTGGAGTCTTTCTTTTCCAACACTTTGTTTTTCTTTGGTTTGTTCTATCGGAGTTGGAACCGGAACCAAATCGTGTTTTGAAAATTGTTTCAAAGATCGATTTTGATGCTTGTCCTGACGGTCTTTTGTTTTCCTTTTTAGTTTTGTCTTCATTGGAGCCGGAGCCAGAGTTGAAGTTAAGCCTGAACTTAGTTCAAGTTTCAAATTCAATCCTCTTTCCACCTTCGCCTCCGCTTTTTTGTCTTTCATTTAGACTTAGGTTTTTGTGTTGGTTTTTCTCATTTCAGCGTTTATGTTTTATTTTGTTATTTTGCTCGCTTTCTTCTTTGTTGGCAGAAGTGGAACAAGAACAGGAACCGAGTTGGGAAATTGGACAAGTTTCTAAATCATTTCCCACTCCGATTTTGCTCCCGTCATTTTTGATGTTTGACTTTATTGGAGTCGCACAACAGTAATGTCTCAGTTCCCTCTATAGTTCCAACTTTGCTCTGCCACATTTATGACATTAATTATAGGAGATTTGCACATATGAAACTATGATTTTTTACCTTAATTAGGGATTAAATGGTAGTCATCATCATTGTTTAAAATATCAAGAGTGAACCAGAGTTGCAGTGGAGCATTTGCGCATGTGATTGATTGAAAGGGAGACAATTACGCGTGGAATTGCTTCAGGGGACTAACCTATTTATTTGTGTTTAAGGTAGGGTTTTTTGTTCTTCTCTTTCATTTTATTTCGCGTTTTCCATTTTTGTTCGGACATTGGTTTTGCGCGAATTCGTGATTCTTGCTTCTTTTGTGAGTTGATGTGATTCATTTTTATTCTTTTTTTTCGGTTTTCTTGTTTTTTTGTTGGTTTTGCGCGAATTCGTGATTCTTGCTTCTTTTGTGAGTTGATGTGATTCATTTTTATTCTTTTTTTTCGGTTTTCTTGTGTTTTGTTTCTGTTTGTTTATTTTTGACATGGCCGTTTTCACATTTTAATCGTGACCGTATCGTGATGCCCTAGTTTTTTAATGCATAGATTAATTGCAGTTTTTACTCTGGTAAGGTTTGGTAAATTATGGTTTTACTTAGGAAACCTATTTCACATTGAATCTGATTAGTTTGAATGGTGTTAAATTTGTGCCCTAATTAGTTGAAATCGAGGGTTTGTGATTTAGGGTTTTGACGCATTCTTGTTTTGAATATGATGCCCTAATTATTATGGTTGCCTCGGTCATATGGGGATGGGCTTGTACAGGTTATTTTCTAGCCCCTTTCATTTTGATATGACCTAGTCCTTAAAATCACGATGTTATTTATCATTCAGTTAAAATCTCTTATGACGTCATAATTATTTTTAAGAGGAATCGGGATCGGAATTGATTTAGACTTTGAACCATGTTTTGTAGAAAGTATCGATTCCATATTCATCGTGTGTCTGAATTCTCTTACAATAAGAAGCAGGGTCTCAAAATAATAGTAACTCAGGCGAAAGTGGTTCTAGAACCGGAACCAGAACTGAATATAAAATTGGAAAATCTTCATGGAACCAAATCTTTTTTTTGTTCTGATTCCGGTTACTGTTCCAACTCTGACTTTGGTCCCGCCTTGTTATTACTGTAATCTCAATAACTATTTTGGCTCTGATCCTAGCAGTGTTTTAAAAGAGACTATTTAGAATGTTTTCTTCCTGGTTTCACCTCTAGTATATATATGAAGGGTAAGGTCTTAAAGCATATTTTGTTATATTTTTTCAAGGATTTAATTTAAGGTTTTGTTGTAGGAAGGTAAAGGATGTCAGGAATATCAGGAGAGGCTTCCCAAAGGAATCATCCTATAGAAACTTCAAAGGCAGCAACTAACTCTAAGAAGATTAAGCTGGAGCAACTACCTTATACCTTGAGGTATAACCATAGGGGTCTTGTTGTCATTGCAAGCAAAGTGGAATCAGACTGGGCCGATATAACTGATACCAATTTAGGCCCATTCAATTTTGAGGAGTTATACTCAAAGACTTTCACTGAGGATGTAAAAGGGAGAACTAGAAGAATAGTTGAGTCTAGCTTGGCTCACATCACTGTATTTCCTCTATCTATCTAATGCCCAAAATTGATCATGACAGCAACAGGAGCTTACAATCCAGCCTCTAGACAATGTATGGATTCACAGGACAATGTGATTATAGATCTAACTCCTCATATGTTTCAGTTAATGTTTAGTGTCCATGATCCAAAGAACCTTGCACAACTGAATGAGTCACATGCTTTAGGGATATATAGCAAGCACAAGGAGGCCAAAAAAACCCACTTGAACAAGAAGTGGTTAAGAGCAGAGAAGAAGTCTTTGACAAAGCTCTCAGATCAACCAAAGAGGGCAGAATTTTACAAGGAGGTATCAGACCTTATAATGATGTTGTCTAGGGTCTTTGGGAAGAGGGATGCATTTCATTTCAAGGAATGGATGTTCCCTTTCATTCAGACAATCTTTGATGGAAGGCAATAGTTTGATTGGCCTATGATTGTCTTGGATACCATTCATGATCAGCTAACAAGAATAAGGGAAACCAAGAGATTTTTCATGACCTCTTATGTTATTTATGCAGTAGCCAGAGGAGATATCTTTCCAGGGTTGAACAAAGTGGGAATATTGGGAGAGGCTGATGGATGAAAGATAGTATGGGATCATTTTGACCAGCTATCCCTATAGGTTTCTGAAACACAATTTAGAAGAGTTAATGATTCATTCTTATATGTAGTCATTAACCAACTTAATGGAGATGCAAGATACAGATAGAGCCAAGAGGCCATGGCCTTTATCACAGAATGGGGATGTTGGTATATCCAATACCCCAAGTTCACCTATTTTAGGTTGGCAGGATTTGAGGTTCATCCCCACTTACTTCCAAGATGTTGCAGCAACTGGATGATTTTGATGGAGTTTGTCTACCAAGCTCTAGGGGCCAATGCCCGATTTGGAATAAAGCACAAACCAGGTTGTCACAACTTCCCCATGTAATTGGGTGAATACATATACCCACACCTTGTGGGAGGTAAGGTGGTTTGTAGTGAATTGATACACTTGAAGTTGGGTTTGTATACTACCCGAAAGCACTTTGATCCTAAGAAGAAGATTAATTATTTTCTGGCTTCGATCTTTGAAAAACATTTCAACCTACTAGAGGAATTCTAGAGTGATCTTCAAGATGAATATGACCTTAGGAAAAGGAATTATGAGAGGTTTCTTGTCTCACTCATGGTATAATTCGAGTCAAAGATGATATTCCTGATACATTAGTAGATGATGGAGTAGTGTTAGATCCATCCTATGAAGCATTGAACATTGGTGCCACAAGTTTGGATTCGGTAGATTGGGATGGTGAGGAGACCATCGACATTAAGAAAATAGGGAGACCAGTCTTGGATAGGAGTATCCACTGGGTTGTTCTAAGAGCCAAAACTTTTGGGGGTCTAGCTCCTAAGAAAGGAAAGAGATATAAGATAATTAAGAGGAAATTGCCTCCCAAGGAACCTTTGGAAGTTTTCCCTCATGATATTGAAGAGATTGAGTTGGAAGCCCCGACTCAAGATTTACTTGGAGTACAAGAGGAGGATGCCAAAACATGACCTATAGCTTCAACACCAGCAATAGGTGAGTCATTTGCTCAAGTCCCTCTTATAGAGCAAAAAAGTAAACAGATGCTTAAGGGGACTCTTCACGGTATTGCTGAAACATTAAAGGGAAAAGGAGTAGAGCTGGAGATCCATGATGTTGAAATGGACTCTAATGAGACCTTGTCAGAGAAGGATGCATAAGAAAATATGCCTCTAGAAGAGGAAATTGAACATGTGTTAACAGAGGAGGATCAATGGGAACTATTTGAGGAAGAAAAGAAAGCTTCAGATGCTCAAGCACATGCATAAGCAATGGAGAAGAAAAAGGCAATATATGCTAAGGCACAAGATGATGCATTGCTTCAACAACAACAAATGGAAGCCAAGCGAAGAGCTTATGAAGTGCAGAAACAACAAAGGAAAAAGGAGCAGGAGGTCAAGACCAAAGAAGAGAATGACAAGCTCGAGATGGTGTAGAAGATTCATGATATTGAAGAGGAAAAGGCTAAACGAAGGATAGAAAGAGAAGCCCTTGTGGCTAAATTGAAACTAGTTGAGGAAGCCTATTAAAAGAAGGAAGAGACATAACGTACACAAAAAGAGAAAGATGTTGAGGAGCTAGTCAATCAGATACAAAAGGAAAAGGAAGCCTTAGACAAACTTAAAGTGTTGGAAGTGGAGAGAAACAAGTTGCTTGAGGATAAAAGGTTAGAAAAGGAAAAACTGAAGAAGGAATAGGAAGACAAGAGGGTGCAAGACCAGAATGATAAAGAAGAAGCTGAAAATCTTGCACGAGAAAATGTAGAGCAAGAACAAAAAAATTGTACAAGAGGTTGATTCTCAACCTAAGGTGAATATGCTACAACCCTCTACTAATGCTTCTTCTTTTTCAATTGTAATGGCCACTAATTTAAGTGCTCCCACTTGGTTAAAACTTGATCTTCAAAAGAGGCCAGTAGCACCTTCACAACCTCTTAATTGGGATGATATGATGAAGGAAATTGAAAAAGAAAGACCCAAGAAGAAGGCCAAAGTTCTGCATTCCACTAGACTCGTTGCAGGAGAAGAAATTTTTGCTGAATGTGCAATACTAGTGGTGGACAAGGGTGTAGGAGATATGCAGCTAACTGATTACCAGTTGAGCTCGGTCAATTTGGTCATACCCATAAGAAATCAGCAAATGAACTTGATTGATGTGGTAGCATCATCCACCAAATCAAGGATGTTAAAGGATAAACAGAGAAAGGATGAGCTTAAGGCTCAATTGGATCAATTAAAAACCTTCTTGAAGAATGTTTCTACTCCGAGGTCACAACAAATTACCATAATTGAGACACCGATTTTTCTTAGCAAGAGAGAGGTGGATGATTTGGTGCAGATAAGAAGTAAGGTTGAGATGATGGATAGATGGACTGACAAGCTCAATCAGGAAGTTGGTGAGATGCTAGGAAATAGTTTTGAGATTCACAAGATAAAATTGGAGTTAATAGAAGAGATGAATCAGTATGCTAAGGCATTGGGAGAACAAGAGGAGGAGTATAAAGGGTATACCCAGAGGCTAAAAGAGATCAATAAGTTGTCAAAATCCACTCTCCTAGAGTAGTCAATCCTTGAAGAGGACAATATAGATTTCTTGGAAAAGACCTCCAGCATAATCCGGTTTAGATCTGACTTTTTGTACAAGCATAAGAATGAAGTTCAATATTCTAGCAAGGATCTAAATGAATAGCTTGATGAGCTAGAAGCGGTTATTTCTATTATAGTAAATATTGATATACCGGTGAAGGAAGGCCTGCCTTTAGATCAATTAAAAGAGAAATGGGATGATAGGCTTAAAGAGGTTATACAAAAGGGAGATGAGGGAGAGGATCTGATGTTGGATCGATTGATAGATGTTAGAGAAGAGGTAAAGGCTTCTAGAAGGGAGTTGACAAAGTTAAAAGATATGAGAGAGTTTGTTGTTGCTGAAATGAAGAGGATCAAGTTTGAAGACAGTTGGATTGATGGACCGGATTTGGATATGCTTCAACAAGTCTTCTCTAGTTATGATGAGTACACTTCAGAGAAAACTCTACATGCATGACTGGAAGTTCTATGAGCACAGGGCTTTATTTTCTCTTCTCTCTTCTTCTCTCCAGTTTACTAGATGATCAATGTGGGAACTAGAGATCAATTGATCTGAGTTTCCAAGAAAAATTAGGTTCCTAAAAAGGCGGATCTCAAATTAAGATAGAGAGGAATTCATATTTTTGTACATCTATAAATACCCATGGGGTGTCATATTGTAAGGGTCGGCTGATAAGAATAGAATTGGCCACCTGATAGTAGGAGATAGACTTTAATAGCTTTACAGAGATACTTTGTTATTTTAGTTACAGTTGAATAACAATACAAGTTTTTTTTACTCAATATGGCATTGATTGAGTTTATTGGATGAGGTTAATGAATCATAGTCTATTTGTATGCTAGTGATTGTGCTAAAGAATAAGTGTTTCTTATGTGATCAAAATCATTAGAAGGAACCAGATTTAAAGATTATTTCATTAAATTATCTGTGGATTGAATTATTGAATGTCTGTTGATCTATGATTTTAGCAACGAATGAGAGTTTTTTTTGTTCTTTTGAATCTTTGATGTGTGATTGTGATGGTTAAATTAAGCACCATAAATGCATGAAATAGTATGGATTGTTCTATAAATTGCATCCTGTTATGGTTTTCTTGATCTATTGGAAGAACATCCGTTGTTGAAGATATATTTCTAGATATTAGATAAGTTTTATTCATGTTTCATTGATGTGCGCCCTGATCTTTCTTTTTCTTTTATTTAAAACCCCCTTTTCATTAAGAATAGTTTGATGAATTAGTCATTGCTTGCATTCCTTATTACCAACAAAGGCCCCATGAATATTACAGTTGGATGGACCAATTGAGTGACACCAGACAGTTGAGAACCAACTACCAAGACCTTGGGAGTTAGGCTACTATATGTTGTCTTTATTTTTCAGGAGAAATAGAGTAGAAATATTCTGTTTGTTGTTTGTGTCATTTTCACCATCAACAAGACCCTATGCTGATATGATTGCATACGAACATTATTTGCAGCAGATAGCCCTCGGATTTGGTTGACCACCAATTCTGAATCTCCGAACACCCTTATTTTCTTTGTTCCCATTTGTTCTAACAAGCTCAAACCATGGACAATACCTTCATATTCTGCTTCATTGTTCGAGCATGCAAACTGGAAGCCATAAGACCTCAATGTATTATCCTCGGATGAAGATATCAAACATATTCCTGCTCCAGCTCCTACTCTGCATCTTGCTCCATCAAAGTGCAAGGTCCATAACTCTGAGGATGCTTCGCCTCCAGACTCTTTAGTAACTCTGGGCATAATCTGACCCTCTTCATGTATGACATATGTTCCAAGCCCAGTTGCATGATAATTTCCAAAAGGGTTTGTTTCTATAAATTAATTCAAAAGAGCTTCTTCATTTTCCAACCGGGAGCTACTTTCTTCTTCTTCTTCGAGAAATTCAACATTGAACATCTCTTCCCAGGTGATTGAGGTATGTGTTGCTTCAAAGTTGATCATGCCCTCATCAGTGACATGTTTGGAATGCAAATTTTCAAACAATAGTTTCATCTTAGCTGCATGCTTGGTTCTTAAGATCAGGTGTGACCAATCCAGTGCTAGGTAGCCTCCAACATTTATAGTGAATTCTCGGGACAAACATATCCCGAATAGAGGAGGGATGTCATTGAGTACAGTGTCTTGGTTCATAGTAATGTTGGTTCAAGCAAACAATGTCATAGGCAGTCCTTTGATTACCCCAATGGTTTCAACCTTATTCCTGTTGAGTTTCATGACTCCTTTGTTAAGAGGCTCATATTTGATCCCCAGAGCATTAGCTACTTGCTTAGGCATGATGGTGGTGCTAGAACCAAATTCAATCATACAATTATGCAATAACTTGTTACCAATGATAAGTCTTAGACAGAAAGGCTTGGATTTAGGCTTACTCTCTTTTCCGACCTTGAGCTTTTCTTCCGGTTGATTTGTTAGCAATTTATCTAGGTCTGGCGTGGATGTCTTATCTTCGATGGGTTGTTTTAGTATCTTCACATCTTCTTCTCCTGATAATTCTTTCTATAATAGCAGATTTTTCTCTGGAATATCTAGGATATCCCATAAAGAAACATTAGCAGAGGATTTCTTTAGCTGCTCCACCACATTAAATGGTGTTTGTGACTGATGAGTTATAGTATCCTGCTCTTTCTACTTCACAACTGGTACATCCGATTGTTTGGTAGCTGTCGGGGTGACTGTAGGAGCCTTTACATTCAGAAGAGGTGAATTCGTAGGACCAGGAACAATTGCCTTAGGACACTATGAAACTAATAGTGTACTTGTCGATAGATTGGGCATTAAATTGGGTGACTCTTTAGTCTGCAAAGGCGTGAATTCTCTGGTGAGTCTCCGCTTTGAACACGCGTTGTATTCTGATTGCACCTAAGGCACTTGAGTTATTAGAATGTCATTCGGGAATGCTGACTCTTCTCCTTCCATCCATGAAAAGAGCACTTGGTTCGAAGCTATTTATATCTCCTGCTTTATAGACATTCCTTGCATTTGAGCAGTGAGGACTGCATTATCCATTTGCTGAGAGGCATATGTCTGGCCTCCGAAATTAGGTATGTTTCCTTGTGTACGTTGCTCTGCTATCTCTTGTTGAAAATTCCCTCACAGAAAATTTTGGGGCATGTGTGCATCATTACAAGGGAAGAACCATGAATTAGTATCTTCAAAAAGGTTATTTTGTCCTGCTACTAGCTCCTTGCTTGAACTAGGATAGACGGTCAATATCGGCATAGTCACAAGAACAACTCGATTATTTTGTTGGGCTTGGGTATTTTTGCGCGATCTATCCTGCCACTCATTTGACTGGAAAGGAGCTTTCCCAACTTGGTAGTTTTTGTAAGCTGGATTTTGGTAGCTATACTATTGCTGCTTCATACTAGTCAGTTCATTTGTCATGGTTCACATCTTCTCCTTCATCTCGTTCAATTCAGCCATCAAGGGGTTAGGCACAGGAGCTACACTTGGTGTTGTTCTCGGGTACACGTACATAGACTGGGGAGAAGTTGCAGGAGTGTTGGTTGAAGCTACCTCAGCTTCCACAGCGTTGAATTCTAGGAACAATGGCATGATGGCTCTTGGCACCAACTTTCTAGCAGCAATAAGATTATTCTTCGTAGTGACACCAAGATTGTAAGAATTAGGTAGATTATTTCCAACAAGAGATTGTAGCATCATGGAAATATCAACATTTATAGACTTCAAATAGAACATGAATGCTAGATCTAGAGGTGGACAACTACCAACAGGAATTCTCTGCCAAGTAGAATGAAATCGAGCATTGAAATTGGCCAGAGCTTCATGATGAGCTTGCTTTATATGAGCCAGTTGGTGATATAGAAAAGACTTGTCACCAACATTTGAAAAACATTCATAAAAGAATCTCCAAGATCGTTCGAAGTAGCAACTGAATTAGCCAGAAGATTACGATACCAGTTCAACACCTTTTTTCAGAAAGAGGTAGTGAGCAATCTTAGAGCCACATTTTCTTTAGAAACACCATGCACCAGATATACATCAACCACATCCTGTAAGTGCTCCGTTAGAGTCTTTGATTCATCCCCAGAAAACTTAGGGACGTCCTTTAAAGCAAAAGTTGGAATTGGAGCCCATACTGAAGGAGGCATAGGTGCTACCAAAGGACTACCATAATCCCAGACTACATAATTTCTAGCGGCCATTGGTGCAGGAGCTAAAGGAGAAAGAGGAGGCAAAGTATTATCCTGTCAACCTTGTGCCTAAACTAAAACCAACAGTGGTACAAGTAGGCCAGGGATTCTTGCAATTTGAGACCTAGTGATGGGCCTATAGCTCATACACTCCTATATCAGGGGAACATGATAGTTTGCATCCCACCGGGCGTGCTAGAAAAAGAACTGTTGATGCAAAATTTTGTAGGGGCAGTAGTAACTATTGTTTATCAAATAGATGCTTCAGAAAAAATTCAAACATAAGAACATCAATTCATTGCATAGCATAACCAATACAACATAGGCCAATGCAAAAGAGTAACATGCTCTATATTTTATTAAGTTGTATGAGATTACAAAAGCTGGAAATAGACATTCATATACTTTAGGAAATGAAATCATAGTCTTAATATCCTATCAAATGCATGAAAAATAGAGAGGCCGAATTGATTGGCATAGCCTGAAAACTCAAGTTTAATAGAAAATATTACAAAAGGCTAATTCTCAGTGATCGTGAAATTTTAATCTATCTAACAAAAACCACTACAAAGAGAAAGAGGTTGCTTAAATAAGTTAGCCTAGCGCCTGAAAACCCCTATGAGAAAGATGCTTCTACAAAACATCGACGCTCCAGATTACCTCAAGCCGACACCTAACCAAAGAGATCATCCAACCACGTGCCAAAAAGCATGTCCTTTGAGAAAATAGGGCCATACAACAACAACAAAGAACATGCAGCAACAGAGGAGAACCAACACACAGGCGGATAATCCAAGATAACGGGTGCATAGGAAAATGCCATGCATCAAACACACAGAGCTTGGAAAAAAGGAGGGACATCCCTACAAAAATCTCTGAAGGGAAGCCACGTGGAGGACACCGAGCAAAAGCAACCGTAGAGTGGGCCCGACTCGGAAAGTAACGAGAGAAGGCAGCGTGTTGAACGCACGAAACTCGGCAAAGGAAAAGCGATACGACACATCAAGAAGCTCTGAGAGGAGGCCACGTGGAGGATGCTGAGAATCTGTGAGCGATAAGGAAGAAGGCGAAGCCATAGAAAGAAAAGATAACCGCGAAGGCACATCGGTTCGTGAATAAAGGTTCACAAGACCCAAAGGGAAAAATAGACTAACACTTCCAATTACCTATTACTCAACTAAAAATATTCTTCTAAGATCTATAATTATCATTGTTGTGAGTTAAAATGGTTTAATTCCCTCTCACAATATCTCTTATCTCTATTTATCAATTGGGAATATGCTTATTTTTTAATTCCACTTGGGCTAGAATATGGAAGGCTAGCCCATTTAAGATGAATTAGAATTTATGGAAAGAGAAAATTGAGAATCTTTAATGATAGGGACATCCCATTTCAATGAGTTATTTTGTAGTGAATGAAATTTAATAGATTGTCTTTAAGAGGGCCTTGTAGCACATGTAATAGGTCTAAAAATATATTGTTAAAAGAGGAAACAATTAGATTAGTGAAATGTTTCTATTAAAATGACAAAAATCTTGAGATATTGTTATTTCTACTAGTGATTGTCTCTTTGAAAAAGTTAAGAGAACTCTAATCATACAAAATTAATATTAATAATTATTTATTAAAAGATCAATTACAAAAATGAAATATAAAAAACTCTTAGAAATGCAATGCAATGAGGGGTTTCAATTTTGACTAGGGGATGGTAAATTTTGGAGAAGGAAGAGTTGAATGCACAAGACAACTGAGAGGGGGGTGAATTAGTTGTACCTTAAAAATTCAAAACCCTCACAAATATTCAAATCCAAATCAATTCAATAAACCCTTAATCTGTTAGAATGATTTATCATGAAATAAAATAATAGAAATAGAACCAAATCAACACCATACACAAAGAAACACTAGATTTACATGGAAAAACCAAGAGGGGAAGAAACCTAGTGAATATTAGCTCACAATATAAATTAATAACAACACCAAATACAATAGGGCTTACTGCCTTGAAGAAAAAAAGGCTCACTAGCATAATAGAAAAGAAGATAGAGAAGAATGTTACAGTGAGAAATCCATCTCAATACAACATAAAAAATCACCACAACATCACCAACACCTTCGTAGTCTTACTGCAGAATTATAGACACCTTTTTCTCATTCCATCTAGTAATTTAACACATGAAAGCTCACAGTACACAACACAAATTCACACCTTACAACTTTGAAATTCACATCATTCACATTATACTCATCTATTCTAACTTCCCTCAACAACTCAACACTTATTTATACCATCTTCAACCTTGAAAACATTCTCCAAAGTCAAAAATACACCTCAATCATGCAAATCCAAATTAGGTCGACACCAAAAAATTCCCGTGGTGGAAAGGAATGAAGGCGGACCATAACACACCTAAGCTAGGACCTAAGTCTACTCATATATGCTTTGCCATGATTCCACAAACACCGAAGGTTATTCAAACACTATTAACACTTAATTACATGCATCCTCAAATCCAAAATATGACTCATGGACACCACATAACACTTGAACAAAATCTAGAATATTACATAAACACCGTAAAATTTGACAAATTCCTTCGCAAGAACTTTCACTTGAAAAATGTACAAACCCAATACACTCAAACAACTCTACCATACACTAAAACTCAAGAAATTGACTTCTCAAGCACCAAAACATAAAAAAATTACACTAAAGAAAAACACAAACATTATAAGAACACTTACAGTCTTGAAAGACCTGAAACCATCCTCTGAAGAAATGTGGAGCAAAAACAATTTTCCCAAACACCTCTGCAATACACAATTCACATGTCGGTAAACAAAACTTCCTCTACAAAATGATCTAACACACCAAATTTTGAATGTAACACCTATGAACACCTATGATCAACATATTTCAACTACACAAGAAAATCCTCAATACATAAGAAATGTGGAGTCAAACTAGAACACTACTATGTAACAAAAAACACTAGTGCAACACACTATTTCCTCTTTTTATTCAAATTTTCTCAAACTCACTTGGAAACCAATCACCACAAATACATCTTGAACATCTTCATCACTTATTTATCACCACCAAGACAACTACATCATATAAACCCAACCATACATCCATAGATAGAAGCTTGTCAAAGAAACACTAGAGGTTGACACTAGTGGCTTACTAATGATGACATAATAAAACTAATCAAAGCATCATCAAAGACAACACCAACTCAACACCAACTACACATCCTTGCAACACACTCCTTCTCATATAGTTCAAACCAATGACAACACCAAATCTTATTGACATCAATGACAACACCAACTAAACATACTTGCAACAATCTCCTCCTTTGTCATTTATGAAAAAAAATGATGTGAAATACATAAAAAACAAACACAACAACCTTGATCATTAGTTCTCTTGCTCTATACATTATTTTATTATTTTCTCCCCCTTACACAACTAACTCATTACTTTCTCTCCCCCTTTGATAACTAATTTTTTTCTCTTTCATATTTTTCTCTCCCCCTTTGTACCTTGTATTTTTCACATGACTCTCTCCCCCTTTGACATAAATGGAAAAGGGAAAAATATTTGAATCACTCATTCTCCCCCTTTGACAATAATCATATTTTTCACCACTACTCTACAACTTCCTTTCCTTTACTACTCTACATACAACCCCTTAGGAGCACACACCAAACTGCATCAATCAACAACCACCACACAATGCCAACACTCACTCAACTAATAATGCCACTACCTACTCCCCTTGAGAGGTAGCCACCAACATTAGTTGAGACCAAAGAATGAATCTTGATATCCACTAGAATGATGCATCGTCTTATACATCTAGTTCAAACGAGGGGCAATAACCCCCAACTTATCCTGAAGATACTCAAAAGTATCCTTTGGAAGATCCTTAGTAAAAATATCAACAACTTGATCCTTTGTAGGCACATATTGATGAAGGGTACTCCCCTTACAATATAAAACTCATAAAAACAACAGACAGTTGAAAAAACAAAATGCAAGAAGGAAAGAAAATATTTTCTTTTATCACTGAAATGAAAATAAAATTACAATATTATATTTTCCATCACATGGGCTTTATGATTACATAAATCTGCAAATTTGCAAATCAGTGCCACCATCTACACTGCTCTCCGCCTCTTGTACCCCCCTTTCACATCCTTCATTTGGAATGTGTAACTGTCGTAGAATCTTCTGGAAAGTGTAACTTTCTCCAGAAAACATTTTGAAATTTTATTATTTTGGTAGTACAACTTCACGAGATCATAAATTTTGATCCAACCGTTAGATTTTCTATTATAATACTTTTTCAAAAAGCCCTCGAGAAATATTTTGCATGAGAGTGAGGCTGAAAGGCCGACCACTTTCATTTGCCACCATTTTTCAGGCCCATCCAGAGCCTCTAAGTGCCTCAAAATTGACTCTTAAGATTTTTACTAGGATTTTTGAAAATTGAAATTTTAATATCTCTCAAATGAAAAATTGTATTGAAGTGATTTCTTCACCATTGGCTTCAATTTACTATTCTGGAGGTCTGTGTAAGATTTTGTGTCCAACCGTGCATAAATGAAAACTTACTAAAATAGTAACTTTACCAAATTTACCCCTTCTTGAAAAGAAACAACATTTTTTTGGGTGATGCAAGATTTCTCTTACACCCTAGATGCTCCTGCATCAGACACGGGGTAATTTGAAAAGTGACTTTGTCACTTCTCAGGAGTTAGAGGGAAACCAAGGTGGTAACCTCGGACTCTAGAATAACCATGATGAATCTTCAATAGGCCTTCCTCTCCATTTCGCTAAGTACTCTGCATATTGCATGATTCTTGTGCTTCTTCCCACATGGCTATCCAAAATTTCTTCTATCTCCTCCTTTTCTAAAGTAGGCGCTGGAATATTCAATTGTGCCTCTATTATTTCTTCATCAATTCTGCCCTCATGATATTTTTTTAAATCTAAGATGTTAAACATAGGTGAAATATGAAATCCATTAGGAAAATATACCTCATATGCATTTCTTGAATCATTCTTCTTTGAGATCTTACATGGTCCAAACTTCTTCATCTTCAACTTGTTGTATGTACCAATTGGAAACCTTTCCTTTCGCAAATGAACCATGACTTCATCTCCTACCTAGAACTCCTTATATTTTTTTATCATCCTTAGCATTATACTGAGAGTTCATCTTATTGATATGTTTCTTCACCTCTTCATGCAAGTTCTCTAGGTGCTCAACAAAATCTTCAGCCTTAGCACTACTCTTCTCCCTCTTATCCATCTTTCTCAATTTAGCAACAGTTCTTGGACTACTCCCATTAGAAATCTAGAATGGTGATTTATCAATGCTCCTATTGATAGAATTTTTATAAGAAAATTCCACTTGTGGTAAAATCAAATCCCATCCCTTTGATTTATCTCCTACTAAGAATCTTAGCAGGTTACCGAAAATCCTATTGACCACCTCTATTTGTCCATTAGTTTGTGGATGGTGTGTAGAATTGAACTTCAAATTTGTCTTCAATTTCTTGCATAATATTCTCCAGAAATAAACAAAAAAATTTCTATCTTTGTATGAAACTATACTCTTTGGTACACCATGCAGTCTCACCACCTCTCCGAAAAACAAATCTACAATATATGAACAATATCAGTAGTCTTATGACATGGAATGAAATGTTCCATCTTGGAAAATCTATCCACCACCATAAATATCGAATCATGACCTCTCTATGTCCTTGGTAATCCAAGAACAAAATCCATGCTAATATCCTCCCATGGCCTCTCAGGTACAGGTAATGGCTGATACTATCCAATATTTTGACTTGTTCCTTTCATCATTTGACATACTTTGCAACTTTGTACAAACTTCTTCACATCCTATTGTAATTATGACCAGTAATAATTCTCACTAACAAGAGCAATGGTCTTATCTCGACTGAAATTCCTAGCCAATCCTCCACTATGCTTCTCCTTGATTAGATTCTCTCTCATAGAACTCCTTGGAATTCATAATTGGCTTCCTCTAAACAACATCCCATCTTGGATTAATAAATCCAACCATCTTATCCTATCTAATGTAAAAGGTTCCAAACAAGCCTTCCAAGCTTTTGCAAAGTCTGGATCTTCAAGATACAAACTCTTGAGTTCATTGAACCCAACAACCTCTATATTCATCTCTATCAACAAAATTTTCCTTCTAATTAAGGCATCTGCAACTCTATTTGACCTTCCACTCTTGTGCTTCAAAACAAAATTATAACTCTACAAAAACTCAACCAATTTTAAGTGCCTTTGATTTAACTTTCCTTGACTATTGAGATATTGCAAAGCTCGGTGATCAGTATATAAAACAAATTCTTTTTCCAAAAAATAGTGTCTCCATTTCTTCAAAGCCTAAACTAAAACATAAAACTCTTGATCATAGAAAAAATATTTCTTCTTAGCATCATTAAACTTCTCACTAAAATAGGAAACATGCTTACCTTCTTGACTCAAAATAGCTCCTATGGTAGTGCCACTAGCATCAAAATCTACTTGAAAGACCTTATTGAAATTTGGAAGTGCCAAAATAGGTTGCTCTATAACTTTCTTCTTCAACATATCAAAAAATTTGGCTGCTCCTGTAGGCCACTTAAACTCTTTTCTATCCCCTCTCATTGCTTCAGTTAGGGGTGCACAAATACTACTAAAATTCTTAATAAAATTTATGTAAGAACTTGATAGACCATGAAATGATCTTACCTATATAACACTCCTTGGGATAGGCCATTCAATGATAGATCTCACCTTCTCTAGATCCATTTTAAGACCCTTTGTTTAGACAACAAATCCCAGATGCACCAACTCTCTCTTCACAAAGCTATATTTCTTCAAATTAATCAACAACTTCTCCTCCCTTAGCTTCTCAAAAACCTTTCTAATATGCATCAAATGCTCCTCCAATTTCTTTCTAAAAATCAAAATTCCATCCAAATAAACAATAACAAATTTACCCATAAACTCTTTCATTATCTCATTCATGAGATGCATGAAGGTGATCGGTGCATTGGTTAGCCCAAAGGGCATGAGTAATTACTCGTACAAGCCCTCTTTGGTCTTGAATGTTGTCTTCCATTCATCTCCTTCTCTAATCCAAATCAGGTGATAAACACTCTTTATATCTATCTTCGTTAAGTACTCAACTCCATCCAAACAATCCATGATGTCATCCATCCTAGGCAAGGGAAATCTATACTTGATGGTGATCTTATTGATGGCTATGGAATCTGTACACATCCACCATTTCCCATCCTTCTTTGGTACTAGTACTGCAGGTACTGTACATGGACTCGAACTCTCTCTGATCAATCCCTTCCTTAACAACTCTTTCACTTGTCTGTTCAACTCTTCACTCAATGCTAGAGTCATACAATGAGCTACCTTATTCAAAAAATTGGCTCCAGGAATTAGGTCAATCCGATGAATAGTCTTTCTTATTGGAGGAAAACCTTCAGGTACGTTATTAGAAATAATATCCTAAAACTCATTCAAAAAATATGAAACCTCTATGGGTACCTCATTAGTATCTTCTTTATCAACTCTAGGGATCAATATAAAACACATATGATCATGTGATGCAGGAGCATAAGACCACATTAATCACTTATGATTAGACCTTAGGGACTATCAAAAATTACTAAAAGGAAATTGTGTTTCTTAATTAATTTATTATTTAATTATGATAAGTTTGTAGGATTTTCTAGACTCATATACGTGTGAGGGAGTTTGTTGTTCATAAAATCCTGAATGCCATGTAACGTGATAAATTAGTACTTTTTTGTAGCATATGGTTAGGGAGTTAGCACAAGAATAGGAGTGGTTTGGGTTTTCTATGATTTGAGAAGATTTCAATAAGATATGAGACTTCCCTATATAAGGGGATATAAGCTTTGTAATAGGAGCAAGGATGAGGAATCAGAATGGGATAATATACGTATGATTCTATGGATCCATTTCTCCACTATTTTGATGGTTTGAAATAATATGTAGTTTCGACTTCCGTTGTGCACTCTTCATCATTTGGTACCAGAGCCTTAACTGGAGATTTATTCTAGCCTTTAGTGAATTATATTATTGTAATTTTCTACTTTTAGTCTTATCTGCCAGCCAATCATGTTGGAGGAAAGAGAGAATCACTAAGGGATCTGCCTGGAGATTTCAAGAAGGGAGACCGCTTCCAAGGAGATCTTTGTTCATAGAAACCATAAGCCATAAGCCGCTACCAAAATAAGGCGCTAAAGTAGAAAAACACAAAGCTGGTATGATGTTGCTTCCTTGTATTGAAGCTAAAGGAGAGTTTTGTGTAAACGAATAATATTTTCTAAGCTAATATTGAGATTTAGCTTATGCATGGTTGGAGGTTAAAAATAAAAGGTCACGGCCACTCAAAGGTCGATGTAAAGTTAAAGATGAGAATGTCTAAGCCACAAATCGCTTAAGCTTTCAAGGAGATCGTTGTTCTTGAATTTAAATGATGATCATAGAAAATGAGGTCGGTGTGAAGCGTGAAGGAATTAATGTAGGAAAATAGACGAGAAAGGAGGAGTAAATTTGACTGAGTAAAGGAAGTCTGAGGATCCGTAGATTCAAAAGAATCGCCAAAGAAAAAAAAATGTTAAGAAGCAACACCATAGTTTCTAGATCACATTTTTAAAGGAACCAATCAAGAGGAAACTGCAGCCGAGAAAGCCTCCACCCAAGATAGGTAGTAGACAGATGCCAAGATTGTTGTTTGATGAGGTTCAAAGAAATCTATGAGTTAACTGTCTAGTTTTTGGTTGTTGTTGTTTCAAAGAGGGTGCAACAATTAGAATCACTAATGTTTGAAGGAAAGCCCAAATTCGTTGACTTTCTAGAGATAAAGGATCTTCAATTGATTAGAAAGAAGAAAAAAGCCAATAAATGAAGAAAAAGGCTACTGATCTGAGCCAATTGAAGAGGTTCACTATTAAAGCAAATGGGAAAATCGATGGATTTTTAAAGCTGAGATGTCAAGTCAAAAGGTAAAAGATATTCAAATATCTGAAGTGTCTTTGTTTGATTAAAATTCATAGAGAGTTAAGTTTATCTTGAGAGATTGTGAGATTTTGAGTGATCATAAAATCTACTAGAAAAATGGAAATTGCAATCTATAAGATAATTATTGTTATGAAGTTTTCTAATTGTTGTCAAATATGAGATAGAAGATTGTAGAATTTATATTGTCAATGTTTGGTGAAGCCGTTAGGAAGTTAGAAAAAAAAGATCATAGATATGTTAAAGTCTGTAGCAACAAACGAAGAATGAAGGAGTCCACAATAAATAAGAGCTCTTGAAGAAATAATACCAAGCATAGCTTAAAGAAGAATAAAATAAAATGTGAAGTCATTGATAAGAAGGAATCCAGAGACATAAGGTAAGATTGTTGATTTTTTGAAGGAGTTTCCAATAAAGATAGATCAAAGCCACAACCATGCAAGAATAAATCACATGTTAAAAGATTTATATTGATTGCACCTTGCAGTTTAATATTGTGAAGACATGATATAGAAAATAGTTGGTTGTACAACAATTGAAGATTGATGTAGATGTTGGATGTTGTATGAAAGAACGACTACCTATTCACAAATTCAACCATTAGTTGTGATATTATTCTATCTTTTCTATATAAACCATGAATTTTGGTTGGTTTAAGGTCAAAAATTGTATGTCAAACATATTAGAGCCAACCTTTACCAATGATGGTTAAATTTGTGGACTTGAGTATAAAACTCGAAAGTTTTTAAGGAAGAAAGTCTACTGAGATTTAAGAAGTAACCGGGTTTTTATTATTTGTAGTTAACCATTGAACAAAGGATTTCTTGAATGCGGGTAACAACAAAAAGAGAAATAAAATTGTGGTAACCCTTATAGTAGAGGTTGCATAACTAAGAGAAGAGAAACTTCTAGTTGAGGGTGGCGTTGAAGGTGTTAAGACAACACCACAGTTGTAGATATGGGTAGATTTTTATAAGGAAAGAGCAGGTGAAACTCTTGAAAGTGAGTAAAGTGCAGAAGCCAAAGAGGAATAGATGAAGCTTAGAGGTTCCAAATAGAAGAGGACAAATGTTACCCAAAGACCAAGCTCAGAGGAGACAAGCTTGGTGAGGTACTTGTGGAAAGGTGAAACAAACTTGCTTCTACAAAGGCTTAGCATAGCTCAGAAGTGGAAAAGGAAAGTTCATAGAGAAAGAGTAAAGATGACTAATAATAGTCATAACAATAGTTTGAGTAAAATCCATAATATAATGGAGGAGAATGCCAAAGAAAATGGCATAGAAATGAGAATAATGAGTCAATATGAATTTGACAAAGAAATTTTTAAGCTGAAAGAACAAATAAGTATAATGATGATGATGCTACAAGAAAGTGAGAAAGATTAGAGGTATGGATGGAGAATGAAGAAGCAAGTTACATGGCCTGTCAAGGAATTGTTTGCAAGAAAAATGAGGAAGAAGCTAAAGCACGTGATGAATGTTCGGTTGAAGGAAGAAGAGCTTAGAGAAACTAAGCTTGAGGAAGAAGAAGTTAATTTTGTGAACCAGAGCAAGGATCATTCCTTGGAGAGGAAGATGATAATGCTAATGAGATACTTCATGAAAGTCTCATGCGTTGTTTGGAGAGTAAAGATCAACATGAAGATTTGATGACTAAGCCATCAAATGAGGCTACACAGCCTTATAATTTTAAATCTAATAATTTGTGTATGCTTGCAGGTCATGGGAATGATGAAAATGAGCAACCATCTACAACTATTATAAAGATGAAAAAATGAAGAATCAAAATTCTATTATAAGTGAGGAAGATGAAGGATTATTTTTACAAAGCATTGATGAGGGATATCACCAAAATCTTGTGATGAAGGAAGATGAGGCATCACAGTCTCATAAAGGTATAATAGAAACCCATACTCAATTTTATAATACAATTACTAAGGGACAATTGCAGGAACCTGTTGGTGTAGAGAATAGGATAAAGTTGGCTCATGAAGATAGCCAAAAGAAGAAAAAAGAGAAAAATTTATATGTAATGCTCAAGAAGTATGATGAAGAGATAATTTTCTTAGAAAAGTTACCAAGAGAATCTGAGTCAAGAAAGGAGATCATAGCCAGAGATGAAGCATGTTCACAAGTCCCTAGCAATGAAGGAATTTTTAGAGCATCTAAAGAGATAGAGGTAAATTTAAATTTTCAAATTGATTTTGAGGTTACAAGAAGTGTTGATGAACATGAAAATGTGATTAAAAGAATAGAATATGAACTATTGCCTAAAGATGAAATTATGCCTCAAGTAGAAAATTCAAAGAAAATGTTTGAAGATTTTGAAGAAAGAACAAGATACTTAAATGATAAAATAGACAAAGTGGTTGATGAGATGATAATGTTTATGATGAATGTTCCTAAGAAGAGGCACACTGAAGTAAGTGGGGCAGCCAACAGTAGAGTGCAAGTGACTGTATCAGTTTCCATTAGCAAAGCTAATGGTATATTGCAGAGCAAAGCTTGGGATACAGGAGGATCAAGTCATGAAAGACTTATGACTAGGAGGTCATAAAATATTCTACCCCGAGTCTGATGTAGGAGCATAAGACTACATTAATCACTTATGATTAGACCTTAGGGACTATAAAAAATTACTTAAGGGAAATTGAGTTTCTTAATTAATTTATTATTTAATTATGATAAGTTTGTAAAAGTTTCTAGAATCATATATGTGTGAGGGAGTTTGTTGTTAATAACCTCCTCAATGCCATGTAATGTGATAAATTAGTACTTTATTTTAGCATATGGTTAGGGAGTTAGCACAAGAATAGGAGTGGTTTGGGTTTTCTAGGATTTGAGAAGATTTCAATATGATATGAGACTTCCCTATATAAGGGGAAATAATCTTTTTTAATAGGATAAAGGATGAGAAATCAAAATGGGATAATATACGTACGATTTTATGGATCCATTTCTGCACTATTTGGATGGTTTAAAATAAAATGTAGTTTTGACTTCCATTGTGTGCTCTTCATCATTTGGTATTAGAGCCTAAATTCGAGATTTATTCAAGCCTTTAGTGAATTATATTATTGTATTTTTTTTCTTTCATTCCTATATGCCAGCCAATCATGTTGGAGGAAAGAGAGAATCAATAAGGGATCTACCTAAAGATTTCAAGAAGGGAGACCGGTGCCAAGGAGATCTTTGTTCCTAGAAACCATAAGCCATAAGCCGCTGCCAAAATAAGGTGCTAAAGTAGGAAAACACAAAGTTGCTCTGATATTGTTGCCTTGTATTGAAGCTAAAGGAGAGTTCCATGTAAATGAATAATATTTTCTAAGCTAATATTGAGATTTAGCTTACGCATGGTTGGAGGTTAAAACTAAAATGTTGTTGCCATTCAAAGGTCGATGTAAAGTTGCAGATGAGAATGTCTAAGCCACAAATCACTTAATCTTTCAAGGAGGTCATTGTTCTTGAATTTAAATGATGATCATAGAAAATGAGGTTGGTGTGAAGCATGAAGGAATTCACGAAGGAAAATAGAGGAGAAAGGAGGTGCAAGTTTGACTGAGTAAAGGAAGTTTGAGGATCCGTAGATTCGAAAGAATCGCCAAAGGAAAAAAAATGTTAAGAAGCAACACCATAGTTTGCATATCACATTTTTAAAGGAACCAATCTAGATGAAACTACAGCCGAGAAAGCCTCTGCCCAAGATAGGTAGTAGACAAATGCTGATAATGTTGTTTGATGAGGTTCAAAGAAATCTATGAGCTGACTATCTAGTTTTTGGTTGTTTTTGTTTCAAAGAGGGCGCAACAAGTAGAATCATTAATGTTTGAAGGAAAGCCCCAAGTCACTGAATTTCCTGAGATAAAGGTTCTGCAATTGATTAGAAAGAAGATAAAAGCCAATAAATGAAGAAAAAGGCTATAGATCTTCACCAATCAAAGAGGTTCTCTATCAAAGCAAAAGGGAAAATAGATGGATTTTTAAAGTTGAGATGTCAATTTAAAAGGTAAAAGATATTCAAATATCAGAAGTGTCTCTATGTGATTAAAAGTCATAGAGAGTTAAGTTTGTCGTCAGAGATCGTGAGATTTTGAGTGATCATAAAAGCTATTGGAAAAAGGGAAATTGAAATCTATAAGATAATTATTGTTTTGAAGTTTTCTAATTACTGTCAAAAATGAGATAGCAGATTGTAGAAGCTATATTTCCAATGTTTGGTGAAGCCGTTAGGAAGTTAGAAAAAAAATCATAGATATGTTAAATTCTGCAGCAAGAAAAGACGAATGAAGGAGTTTGTAATAAAGAAGAGATCTTGAAGAAAGAATACCAAGCATAGCATAAAGAAGAATAATAAAAAAATGTGAAGTCACTGATAAGAAGGAATCCTGAGACATAAGGTAAGATTGTTGATTCTTTGAAAGATTTTCCAATAAAGACAGATCAAAGCCACAACCATGCAAGAAGAAATCACAACATATTAAAAGATTTATATTGATTGCTGCTTGTAGTTTAATATTGCAAAGACATGATATATAAATTATTTGGTTGTGCAACAATTGAAGATTGATGTAGATGTTTTCCGTTTTTTGAAAGAATGACTGCCTATTCACAAATTCAACCATTAGTTGTGATATTATTCTATGTTTTCTATATAAACCATGAATGTTGGTTGGTTTAAGGTCAAAAAGTGTATGTCAAACATATTAGAGCCAACCTCTTCCAATGATGGTTAAAGTTATGTACTTGAGTATAGAACTTGAAAGATCTTAAGGAAGAAAATCTACTAAGATTTAACAAGTAACCTGGTTTTTATTATTTATAGTTAACCATTGAACAAAGGATTTGTTGAATGTGGGTAACAACAAAAAGAGAAAGAAAATTGTGGTAACCCTTATAGTAGAGGTTGCATAACTAAGACAAGAGAAACTTCTAGCTGAGGGTGGGGTTGAAGGTGTTAAGACAACACCACAGTTGCAGATGTGGGTGGAGTTTTATCAGGAAAGAGTGGGTAAAACCCTTGAAAGTGAGTAGAGTGCAGAAGTCAAAGAGGAGTAGAAGAATCTCAATTGTTCCAGATAGAAGAGAACCAATGTTACCCAAAGACCAAGCTCAGAGGAGACAAGCTTGGTGAGGTACTCATGGCAAGGTGAAATAGACTTGCTGCTACGAAGGCTTAGCATAGCTCACAAGTGGAAAAGGAAAGTTCATAGAGAAAGAGTAAAGATGACTAATAATAGTCATAACAAGAGTTTGAGTAAAAGACACAATAGAATGGAGGAGAATGCCAAAGAAAATGGAATAGAAATGAGAAGAATGAGTCAAGATGAATTTGACAAAGAAATTGTTAAGCTAAAAGAATAAATAAGTATAATGATGATGATGCTACAAGAAAGTGAGAAAGATTAGAGGTATGGATGGAGAATGAAGAAGCAAGTTACATGGCATGTCAATGAATTTTTTTCAAGAAAGATGAGGAAGAAGCTGAGGCACATGATGAATGTTCAGTTGAAGGAAGAAGAACTTAGAGAAACTAAGCTTGAGAAAGAAGAATTTCACTTTTGTGAACCAGAGCGGGGTTCATTCCTTGGAGAGGAAGATGATAATGCTAATGAGAGACTTCATGAAAGTCTCATGGGTTGTTTGGAGAGTGAAGACCAACATGAAGATTTGATGAATAATCCATCAAATGAGGCTACAAATCCTTATGATTTTAAATCTAATAATTTGTGTATTCTTGCAGGTCACAGGAATGATAAAAATGAGCATCCATCTACAACTATTATAAAGACAAAGAAAAATTAGAATTAAAATTATATTACAAGTGAGGAAGATGAAGGATTATTTTTACACAACATTGAAGAGGGATATCACCAAATTCCTGTGATGAAGGAAGATGAGGCATCATGGTCTCATAAAGGTATAATGCAAACCCATACTTAGTTTTATAATACAATTACTAAGGGACAATTGCAGGAACCTGTTAGTGTAGAGAACATGATAAAATTGGCTCATGAAGATAGCCAAAAGAAGAAAAAAGAGAAAAATTTATATGTAATGCTCAAGAAGTATCATGAAGAGATAATGTTGTTGGAAAAGTTACCAAGAGAATCTATGTCAAGAAAGGAGATCATAGCCAGAGATGAAGCATGTTCACAAGTGCCTATCAATGAAGGAATTTTTAGAGCATCTAAAGAGATAGAGGTAAATTTCAATTTTCAAATTGATTTTGAGGTTACAAGAAGTGTTGATGAACATGAAAATGTGATTAAATGAATAGAATATGAAATATTACCTAAAGATGAAATTAAGCCTCAAGTACAACATTCAAAGAAAATGTTTAAATTTTTTTAAGAAAGAACAAGATACTTAAAGGATAAAATAGAAAAAGTGGTTGATGAGATGAGAATTTTGATGATGAAAGTTCCTAAGAAGAGGAACACTGGAGTAAGTGGGACGATAAAAAATAGAGTGAAAGTGACTATATCATTTTACATTAGTAGAGCTAATGGAATATTGCAGAGCAAAGTTTGGGATCCAAGAGGATCAAGTAATGAAAGAATTATGACTAGGAGGTCATAAAATATTCTACCCTGAGTCTGATGTAGGAGCATAAGACCACATTAATAACTTATGATTAGACCTTAGGGACTATAAAAATTTACAAAAGGGAAATTCATTTTCTTAATTAATTTATTATTTAATTATGATAAGTTTTTAGGATTTTCTAGACTCATATACGTGTGAGGGAGTTTGTTGTTCATAACCTCCTCAATGCCATGTAAAGCGATAAATTATTTTATTTTAGCATATGGTTAGGGAGTTAGCACAAGAATAGGATTGGTTTGGGTTTTCTATGATTTGAGAAGATTTCAATATGATATGACACTTCCCTATATAAGGGGACATAAGCTTTCTAATAGGAGCAAAGATGAGGAATCAAAATGGGATAATATATGTATGATTTTATGGATCCATTTCTCCACTATTTTGATGTTTTGAAATAATATGTAGTTTTGAATTTCATTGTGTTCTCTTCATCATCATGCCTCATACCTTCTAGGAACTTTCTAACATCAACCAAAAAAATTCTTGCATTACTACATACCTTTTCCTCTGCCTCTTTCAAGGGCTTCAACTTATGACAAACTCCATCCTTTGTAAAAGAATAGGTGTTGGCATCTCCATCATGTACTGCTCACATATCAAACTATCATGGTTTGCATAGAAACATATGACAAATATCCATAGGCATAATATCACACAATACCTCATCATGATAATTTCCAATCTTGAACTTTACTAGACATTGTTCATTTACCAAAGCTTTATGGTCCTTCTGCAACCAAGCAATCTGGTATGAATTTAAATTCCTTCTTCTCTCCAAGTGCAACTTACTACCCATCTCTTTTGAAACAAGTTTATTGGTACTACCTCCATCAATAATAACATTTCAAACTTTACCTTCACACTTACATCTAGTGCAAAACAAATTCTTCCTTTGAGTTGGCTCTTTCTCCTCATTCAACAAAGCTCTTCTAGTAACAAGAACCTCTCCTCTTTCTACATACTTCGAATGTGAAGAGTCAACATCTTCATCTACATGTGAGACTTGTGCATTACCCTCAGGTCTTCTATTTGGCCTTCCTTGATGTTGAGGACACTCATATTCCCTATGTTGATCTTCTCCACACTGGAAATAGGTTCCATAAAAGCCTCCTCTCCTTGGTCCTCATCTAGATCTTCCTCTTCCTCTTTGGTCTCCATTATTCTAATCACAAGGATGATAGGTGTTATCTCCTTTATGGTTCTAGCTACTACCAAATCCTCCGCCCTTATTTTGATCTTTATTTTGACCTCCATATGATCATCCACTAGTCCTTCCACATCGACCTCCATCTCTTTGCTTACTCTCAAGCCTTCTATTAAACTTCTCTTATACCTTCAAATCACAATGATATACATCTTCAATGGTAGACATTCTTACTAGACTCAACTCTTCTTGAATGCTCAACTTCAACCCATTTATGTAATGAACAAATTTCTCCTTGTTGGTCTCAGAATGACCTATTCTGATCAGGACTCGGAGAATTATTCTATATACTCCTTAATATACTTTCGCGCTTATTTCAACTCTTGCATATTCTTGAACAAATCCAACTCATAGTCCCCAAGAATGAACTGTCTTTTCAAATTTTCTAGCATCTGATCCCATCTTGTTACTTTCTCTTTTTCTCTTCTATTACTTTCCAACTGGACTTCTTTCCACCATATACTAGCATGGACTTTCAATTTGGCCTTTTCATATTTTACCCTATATGGGTCTTCTATTTACTCATACTAAAATTCTCTTCCATGTCATTGATCCAATCAATCAACTCCTCTGGATTTATTTTTCTAAAAATATTAGAAACTTCTATCTTCGACCTCTTTCCAATCTTAGAAATGGCCCTAATTAGTCTGACCTATCTAGGATCCATTACATCTTGTGCTTCCTCTTCAAATGGCTCCTCGTTTGTAGCCTCATCCTCACTTTCATCTCTTCGTCTGACATCAACTCCCCTATGTAGCTCCTCTTACAATTCTTGAACTTATCTTTGGAGGGCTCTAAAACCCTCTTCTGTTACCCCAATATTTCTTCCACCATGGGTTATTTGTGGAGGCATCTTTTTTTAGAAACCCACAACCACAAGTCCTGGGGCAAACTGCCTCACATTCGACGATCTATTTACACACTCAAGAAAAACCACTCTGATACCACTTGATGAAGGGTACTCCTCTTACAATTTAAAACTCACAAAAACAATAGACAATGGAAAAAAAATGCAAGAAGGAAAGCAAGTATTTTCTTTTATCACTAAAATTAAAATATTATATTTTCCATCACATGGGCTTTCTAATTACATAAATATGCAAATTGGAGCCACCATCTACGTTGCTCTCCCCCTCCTATACCCCCCTTTCACATCCTTTATTTAGAATGTGTAATTGCCCTAGAATCTTTTGGAAAGTGTAACTTCCTTAAGAAGATATTTTGAAATTTTATTAATTTTGGTGGTACAACTTCACGGGGTCATAAATTTTTATCCGACTGTTGACCACTTTCATTTTCTACCAGTTTTCAGGCCCATCCAAAGCCTCTAAGTGCCTCAAAATTGACTCTGAAGATTTTTACTAGGATTTTTGAAAATTGAAATTTTAATATCTCAAATGAAAAATGGTATTGAAGTGATTTCTTTTCCATTGGCTTCAATTTACCATTCTGGAGGTTTGTGTAAGATTTCGTGTCCAGCCGTGCAAAATGAAAACTTACTAAAATAGTAACCCTGCCAAATTTAGCCCTTATTGAAAAGAAACATCATTGTTTTAGGGTGATGCAAGATTTCTCTTACACCCTAGATGCTGCTGCATCACATATTCAAGCGTCTCTTCATTCTATACAACCTTCTCTCACAAAAATTGATACCCGATTGAGATATGCTTTGTCCTTGAATGCATTACCAAATTCTTTGAAATATTGATAGAACTTATATTATCATAGAAGATAGAAATTGGTTCATCATATACCACTCTGATATCCTTTAATGTTTTCCTCATCCATAATACTTGTGTGCAAAAAGATGCTGCTATAATGTACTCTATCTCTAAAGTAGATAAAAACACTGAATATTGTTTCTTGCTTAGCCATGACACCAATTTTCATCTAAGAAAGAATGTACCACCACTTGTACATTTCTTTTCATCTACACAACCAACTCAATCTGCATATGTGTAAGCACTCAAAGTAAATTCAGTATTCTTTGGATACCACAAGCCATGATCCAGAGTGCCCTTCAAGTATTTGAATACCCTCTTTATTGCTACAACATGTGACTCTTTAGGATCTTCTTAAAATATAGTGACAAGACAGACTCCATGCATGATATACAATATAATAACAGTTAGATATAGTAGTCCTCCAATAATTGATCTATACTTGCTCTAATTAGCCTTAAGAGATTCATCATTTTTTCTCAGCTTGCAACTACTAACCATAGGGGTACATACTAGTTTAGAATCTTCCATTCCAAACTTCTTCAACATTTCCTTGACATACTTTGATTGTGAATAAAAATATATTTATCTATCTTATTTACTAGTTTTATCCCAAGGAATAAATTCATCTCCACAAACATAGACATTTCAAACTCTTTCTACATCTCTTCTACAAATTTCTTACAGATAACTTCATTTCCTCCAAAAATTATGTCATCAATATATACAACCACAATCAAGATTTGATGTTTTTAGAATTTGAAGTAAAGATTGCTATTTGTGGTACCTTTATTGAATCCTTATTGTAACAAGTACTTGTCTAACCTTGCATACCAAGATTTGGGAGCTTTCTTCAATCTTTAGACCATATCTGATTTATTTGATAATTCAAATCCTTCTAGTTGTTCTATTATACCTCTTCTTCTAATTCTCCATTCAAGAAAGAAGACTTCACATCCATTTGATAAACTTTAAAATCCTTATGTGTTGCAAAATCCAAAAAATCCTGATAGCTTCCATTCTTGTCACTAGAGAAAATTTTTCCTCAATTTCCATTCCTTCTACTTGTGAGTAGCCTTTATGCACAAGTCTTTCCTTGTTTCTTATCACTTCACTCTCATTTAGTTTATTCCCGAATACCCACTTAGTTCCAATTACATTCTTGTTTGTTGGTCTTGGGACAAGTTCCCATGTCTAATTCTTCTCAATCTGCATTAGTTCTTCTTCCATAGCCTTGATCCACTACTCATCCTTGCATGCTTCAATTACTATTTTTGGTTCAACTTTAGAAAGTAAACACAAATTTGCATGTTCTTCAATATATTTACTTATTTTCAATACACCCTTTCTCTTATCACCAATGATTTGTTCATCATAATTATTGTTTTGCACATACTTAGGAGTTTTAGGAACCTCTTTCAAAGTTTCTTCCTCTTCAAACTAAACTTATTTATATTTATATTTTTCTTCTTATCTACAAGAAGATTCATCTAATTCATATCCATCTATTACCACTGAATTATTTTGTAGAACTTCATCAACATTAACACTTGTACTCTCAATAATATTTCTTAGCCTCTTTTTGTAGTACCAATAAGCTTTGCTTCTAGTAGAATATCCAAGGAAGATACCTTCATCAGATCTTGCATCAAAATTTCCCAAGTTTCCTTCATCTCTTCTAATATAGGATTTGTTAGAAGCCAAGATCAGGCATGCAAACAAAAGAAGCCTTCCACATAAGAGAAAAACAATAAAAAGCAAGAGCTTTGCATGAAGATGTGGAAATTGATATTATTCAAAATTATGAAATACATGAGATGATTTTCTTTATAAAAAGAATGTATGCAACCCTAATGTTGACCTAAAAATAGCTCAACTAAATAAAGCTTAATTATTAATTAAGTAAACTAATTATTACCTAAGCAAACCTAAGTAAAATTAATAAAGTGTAATTAAATAATTAATTACACCAACACCCTCCCTTAAGTGCAACTTAGGGAGATGAAAAAAGCATGCACCTAAAACTAAGATGAATGCAAGAAAGCATGAATGGGTCCCAGTAACAAGGCTTGATCAGGTACCCATGTACAAATGCAATGAAAGAGTAAGAGAAAGAGGAGAAAACCCAGTGGGAAAAAAACCCCCTCAATGAGATGACCTACTCCAAAGAAGCACTGGAAGAAAACGATGGAGTAAAAATGGAACCTAAATCTGGAAAGCAAGGAAAGATACTTATGTTTACTACTGAGACCAGATGAGAGTCATTGATTGACTCAAGGAATCATGAAAAAAGAAACAGCAGACCCGATGCCACAGAACACTTGAAAACTCCAAACTGGAACAACCTTGGAATCTATGAAGCAACAATCTGATTACTGAATGATGTGATACTAAAATGAAGTGCAGAGATGCAAGTTGCACCCTCCCAACTACCAAAATATCCAAGTAATCTCCAAAACACCCATTGGGCCAAATCTGGAATAACAATCAACTTGGGATAGATATAGGAAAATGCACATAGATAGCAATGTAGACCTCCTCAATACCTTTCCAACACCGCAAAGATAGAGAAAATCGAAGAGCATGGCAAACATTTATGAGCTCGGAAGTGTAAAATGAACATCTGAATTCAAATAGTAATAAATTTAGGTAAACAAAAAGATACTAAAAAATAAACTGCACCATAGGATAGTTCTCTAAATCAGCTTTCCATCGATATCTCATTTTCTTGATTTTGATATAGTATGCCCAAGTTATGCCAAAAAGAAAAAAACTGCTCCTTGAAGGCAAATTAGGGCTAGGAGGGGGCAAAGAAGGTTCTATGACCACTGACATCATGGTGATGTCAGCACTTCACGAGAATAAATTTGACGGCCATCTGGTCATCACGGCAAAAATCTCCATCCCTGCAAAAAAATTGATGGCTGTCATATAGAATATGTTGTCCTACAGAGAATATGCCTAGGAGTATTCCTCGGTTGTCGAGAAAAAATCAGATCGCCTAAAAACAATTCCGATCGCTGGATTTTAAGGGAATATTCCCTATCTGATTTGACCGCCGGTTTTTGTAAAGGGTCCATTGATTTTATGTGGCCATTGGTGGAACAAAGGTTGGCACTAGATTTTGAAAGCAACCACTGAAGGATGGTGTGTGGGTCATCGGGGAGTTGATCACTAGCGATAGAGGAGGGGGCATTGGGTAGGTCCCCACCCTGCTAGCGGTGGTGTACAACCCTCTCATGGCAGGGTATGGGGTACCCTAGCCTCCCAGGCTTTAAAATCCTTTAAGAAACGTTTCCAAACAAAAATTTAAAATTAATTTTTTTATTTTTAATTTTTTGAAAAAAGACTAATGAATTTATTTTGCATGCAGGTAAAAAATATTAAAAAAACCTTTTTTTTTTGTATCAATGGGAAAAAATATTAAAAACTAGAAAAAACCCTTTGTACCTATGCACACAAATCGACACAAATAGGGCCCAGATCTATACGGATCTGTGTACCCTTAAAAAAAATTGCCTCTCATTGCAACTGCTCATATTTGAGCAAAATGATAGGTGATCTAAGGGTTTTTAGGCGTTGTGAACACGATGGTGGTGCCTGTTTTGCTCCAGAATGCACCAAAAATTTGCTCAAGGTCAGATCCCTCGAGGAACCCCAAACGTGCTCTGCAATAATTTTCTCTAAAATCGGAGAAGAGGATGCATTTCAAGGCTCTGATACCATGTTAGAATCCAAGATCAGACATGCAAACCAGAAAAGCCTTCCACAAAAGAGAAAAACAATAAAAATCAAGAGATTTGCATGAAGATGTGCAAATTGATATTATTCAAAATTTAAGAAATTACATGAGATGATTTTCTTTATAAAAAAAAATGTATGCAACCCTAATGTTGAACTAAAAACAACTCAACTAAATAAAGCTTACTTATTAATTAATTAAACTAATTATTACCTAAGCAAAACCTAAGTAAACCTAATAAAGTGTAATTAAATAATTAATTACACCAACAACATTTCCTTCCAAACACTTTTAAATAATTGACAGTAGGCATCCTTTCATACCAAATCTCAAAAGGAGTCTTTATGTTGTTTTCTCTTGCTTGCACTCTATTAAGTATGCATAAAGTAGTATGAATTGCTTCTATCGAGTAGAATTTTGGTATATTTTCTTCTTTCATCTTTATCCTTTCAACTTCTTGAGAATTCCTATTCTTTCTTTCAATCACTCCATTCTGCTGAGGAGTCATAGGGGTAGATAAATTCCTCTTTATTCCATGATTCTCACAAAAGATATTGAACTCATTGGAGGTGAACTATCCACCTCTTTCATACCTTAAACATTTTATTTTCATATCCATTTCATTCTCAACCATAACTTTGAATGCTTTAAAATTATCTAGAGCTTCTATTTTTTTTTTGATAAAAGTAACCCATGTCATTTTAGAATAATTATCAATCAATACATGAAGTACATGTCACCTGAAAGACTTATTACTTTGGTAAGACCATAAATATATGTATGCACCCATTCCAACATTCTGATAGAAGATTATTCTTTGACTTTGAAACTTCTTGTTTCTTTCTTCCCAACTTGATATTCCTTATAGACAACATTGATAGGCTTTGTAATCTTTGAAAAATATCTCACAACTTGAACTAAACTTATTCTCACTAGGATATCAAAATTTATGCGACACATTCTTCTATGTCATAGCCAAATCTCATTGATATGAGTCATGAAAAAATAACCATCAACACCCTTGAGCTGATAGACATTTCCATCTATCCTTCCAGCAACAACCACAATTCTGGAGCCTTTTCTAATCTCACAACCATCATCTTGAAACATAATATTGTATTCCTTGGTACACATTTTTCCAACACTCAAGAGGTTATGTCTTGAAACCTTAACATAATGAACATCATTAGTGTTATGCTTTCCATCAAAACTAATTGAACCTTTTCGATATATCTTAGTAGATGTATCATCACCAAACCTAACAAGTCCATATTTTTTAAGTTTAAAAAACTTACTCTTGTCACTGGTCATATGATTAGAGCATCCACTATCAATAATCCAATATTCTTCTCTTTTCTAGCATCAAAAGTAGATACCAAAGTTCCTTTAGTATTAGCACTTTCTTTCAAAGCATTTTCCTTTACCCATCTCTCAGACTTAGCAAAACTAGTTTCATATTTTAAAGCCATGAACAATAATTCATCATCAGATATACTTGCATCTTCTCTAACATAATAACTTTTCTTAATCATTTAACATTTGTTCTCCATATATTTATCATTCAAAGCTCTATTTGGACATCTTAAAGCATAATGAACTATCTTTCCACAACAAAAACATTTAAAAGGAAACTCACCTCTATACTTACTAGTACCATTTTTCATTCTCCTTACAAAGTTTGCTTCCACATCATTCCACAGTCTTCTATGATATAATTCTTCTTCTTTAATTTCTCCACCAAGGCCTCTGATGTCATTGACTTCATCCACCATTTGTAAGTAGATTGTGATGTTGTCATCTTCATACTTTTGCAAGGTCTCAAACATGATCTTCAAATTTTTCATTATAGCTTACTTAACCTTATCATCTCCTTCATAAATGCTTTCTAACTTTACCCAAATTTCTCTAGCAATTTTTAGATTCACAACTTTCACCAATTCAGAATTTAGAAGACCATTAAGAGAGCATACATTTCTTTACCATTATTTTCATAGGCCTTGATCTCATCATCAATCTTTGGACCATTTTCAAGTATAGTATATCTAGTCGCAACAGGGTTTCAGATCTCAAATCCGAAAGAAACCAAAAAACCTTTCATCCTTTTTTTCCATAATGCATAAATCTAATCCATCAAACAGAGGAACATCTTTCTTGTGTGCCATCCCAGATCTACCTCAAGTGGTTAATATTTCTTCTAAGGAACCTTGATCTGATACCAATTCTTGAATGCACAAGACAACTGAGTGGGAGGGGGGTGAATTAGTTGTACCTTAAAAATTTAAAACACTCACAAACATTCAAATCCACATCAATTGAATTAACCATTAATCTATTAGAATGATTTAACATGAAACATAATAACATAAATAGAACCAAAACAACACCATACATAAAGAAACACCAAATTTACGTGGAAAACCTAAGAATGGAAGAACCACGGTGAGAATTCGCTCAGAATATAAAGTAATATCGACACTCACTACAATAGGGCTCACTACTTAGAAGAAAGAAAGGCTCAATGCTAGAATAGAAAATAAGATATACACTAATAAAAATTGGAAAATAAATTACTAAGTGACTAAAAATTTTAGTCACAACAACTAAAAATGACTAAATTATACTAATTTTTTGCAAAACAACTATAAATGACTAATTTGATTGTTAGGAAAAGAAATAACTGAATAATTAGTAACACAAATAAAAATACTAGTTTTAGAAATATAGAATTACTAGTATATATACAAAAACACACCACTTGTATGCAACTTATTGCATAAAGGATAACCTAGTTAAATCAAGCCTAAAATTAAGGGCAAATTGTAAGGTTTAAAATTTTCCCCATTATAATAACCAAAATATTTTTTTATCATGAAAATATCAAATAAAAATATGATCATAAAGGTTGTGATAATATTAGATGTCAAACATGCGGGGTTTTTCAATTCCACTAGCTTTATGATATTAAAAAATGCATACATTTTCAATCTCTATTTTTATCAACAATGTAAATGTGGTAAGACTCATGATAAAAATATTTAAAATTTGAAGATTTATATATCGTTTATAACATATATAATAAAATTCATATTTTGAAGGTTTGTAGAGTGTTTGCAACATTATAAAATATACTTTAAATATAGTTATTGATTAATCAAATGTAGGCTCGATCCACTTGAGAAAACTTGTGAGTTGGGTTTGTTGGTTTTTTTTACTGTAACCAGGTTGATCTTCTATTCTACCTATAGAATTTCCAATTCTAATCAAGGGAAACTCGAAGGACCTGGACCAACTGACGAGGATTTTAACTAAAACCTCCTACACTTCGGGCTTTGCAAGACCTGGGAGGGTGGTCCCCTTAATGTGTTTATAATATCTGCACCAAACTTATAAACAATCATTAACAATAACAGATAATCTCATTTAATAAATCAACAAAATAGGATAATACTGAATATAATTGGCTTTTCATCAATAGTATCAACTACTTGGAGCATGAGATGGTTACAACAATACTTCACAACTTAATATAGTCATTGATTTGCAATTTGTAGCAAGCTCTAAGCAAAGACAAGAAAATACGAAAAACCTCACAAATAAATACAATTTAGACCAATGCCATATACCATTGGGGAGTCGAATTCACAAGCATTTAAGGATAAGTGATAGATTTCAAGAACATAGCATATAAGATCTCTGACAATATTGCCTTATGATACCACCCATTTATATACTAACCCAATACTTCTTATCAAATCCCTTCATAAATATATCCACCTATAACTCCATTCAAGCATTTAAATTAATTCTTTTAATTAAAGCAAAAATGAGAATCATACACACCACAACACTGAGATGAATGCAATAACCCTTGATTATATTATTAAAGATTATGATATTCTTATACAAGAGAGAGACATGAGCTCGAAATGAATCATTCTAATTTAGATGCTAGTACTATCATGAAAGATCAAACCCTCATAAATTCAAAACCCTACTATAGAATGACACAAAAACCTAAATTGCATTTACACTAAATCAACAAGCTTTAGAACTTGCTTTGCAACTATGCTTAGACTTAACCTAAAAATATCTAACTTGCTAACCCATATTTTTGGCCTTGAAATCCTTCTTATAGAGAATGAAGGAGAAAACAAGCATCGGGCCAATAATACACATGTCACCAGTCAATTGGACCGCTCAGTGACACTTCACAAAAATGATTACAGCCACCGAGTCCCTTGAGAATCTTATTGTTAATCCCACTCATTGGAGAATAGTTGTTGCATTGGCCAAACCTCAAAACCTGCACCAAAAACTGCCATTGAGATAAAACCAAAAAAAATTATAACCATAACTATTGAGCTATCAACCGCCAGTAGTCAACACTGGCCTACTCCTCCTCGGTTAAATATTTGTCCACCCATCTCTGATACTTTTCATCTGTTGGCCAATAAAAATTCACCACCTCATTTACTTTACTGTTGTAAGGTGTGTATTTCACTACTACCTGATTGGCCTCTCTTTCAAAGGACTCCAAAAATGTGTTGGTGTTAATTATCTTATCCATGCTACTCACCAAAAAATCATAGTCTGAATCATCATAAATCAACTTGATTTGTGTGTTGATGACTTCATCCACTCTATCCTGCCACTGTTGTAGTGATTTAACATTTCCTTGTGCATCAATTATATTTGGAAAAAATGTATCACTCCAATCATCAAAACTCTTTACCAGCTCCTTAATCCTCCTACTCAAATCATCAGGTAGGGCCTAGAAACCTTTCAATGATTTCACAAAAAATTGAGTAGGCCTCAAAGATTGGGGCCTGTTATCTACATCAAATCTAGAGCCCTTATACATAATATCCAGATCATTGGCCCTATGGATCCACTTCTCAGCCAAGGGAAAAACTATTTCCCAATCCCTATTAATATTTCTTATTTCATCCAAGAATAAAGAATATAAAGAATGTACTTATGGTAATCTACCATCAACCTTCTCATTCAGATTCCTCAAAACTGTATCAACAACCTCATTCTATTTGGAAACTGCGCCCTCCTCACTTGCTTTTAAAGCATCCTGTAATTTTGTGATCTTATTTAACATTTGCTTCTTAGTGGGATCCACATATTATTCAACCTCTTCTTCAACTAGCCCTAATGTAGGACTGAGAGTAGGTGTCTGGATGGGGGATCCTGGAGTAGAAATAATTGGAGAAGTAAGGGGTACCAATCCTGATGTAGAAGGTAATTCCATGATACCAAGAGCACTGGAGGATTCTCCCACCTACCTATATTTCAACCTATCTACCTCAGACTGTAGCTCAACATTCCTTTGTTGCATCCTACTATACTCTCCAATTATGATTGTATATTTCTCCATCAAACTTTTCTTTTGAGTCGCTTCCCTTTCAGCTGTCTTCTCTTGATTATTAATCCTCTCCTTAAGTTTGGGCTAATATCAGTCACATTTGGCTTTCTGCCCTAGGGTGCCAATGCCCAAATTTCCAGAGTTTCATATTCCTCACTAAAGGTAGAGTCTTGCAAAGCTTCCTTAACCTCTTCCTCACTATTCTATATAGGATTCTTGGACTGTAAAATAGCATTGAATGCTACTGCATCATCTACATCCCATTCAGGAAAAATTAGGACACCAACCTAAGTCACTAGTTTCCATCTTTCCTTAGGAGTGATGCTTTTGAATTCTTCCATCATTTTAGCTTTCACCTCATCATGATTCTCCTGCTAAGACCTATTAGGCCTTGATTCTCTCCTCCTCTTGCATTTGTCTTGGTATTCTTCTAACTTCATCCTCCATACTAGTCGCAAGAATACTAGAGTCTTCAAAAATGCGTCATCATCCAAGAATTCCTTGTAGTCCTCCATTCTGGCATCTTGTACACATTGTCCTTTCACATCCATATCAGATAGCACCAACTGTGTTGATCTAGGAGGGGAAGGAATACCAACCTGCATGTCTTCATCTGTAACAATTATCTCATCTATCAGAGTCTCTTGTGCTTCCTCAACACTTTGCCTCTTAGGGCTTGGATCTGATGGTAGTAATGCAGGATCACTCTTCGGTGGTGAATCCAAATCAATAATTTTTATCCCTCCAAGTGCTCTGATCTTTGGACCTAGCTATGATGATGTCCTCATTATCTGTTTTCCTTTCTTATCCCCCTCCTCCTCATCACTACTTTCATTCCTCTTTCTCTTGTAAAGAGGTTGATTCACTGAGGGTTAATAAGCTGGACTAGTTTCTTCAGGCCTCACCTCTGGTCTTTGTATTCCAAAATCTAATTCCAAATTGACCCTCTTGGTCATTGAGGTTCCCATGATCTCTTTGAAATTGTCCATCAAGAATTCAATTATCTTGTGGAACGGAGTGAACTCCATTAATGGATCATATTTTGGATCCATTTTATGCACCATGGCCAACAACTTCTCATATGCAATCCACTTTTCCTTATTCAATTCCTATCTATTTAAATTAAATTCATTCCTGATTAGGTCCTCAGGAAAATTGAGCTCATGTACAAACCTGCCACCTTTAATTTGTTGCCTAAACAAGGCAAAGAAACCATCAACGTCATGCTGCCTCCTAGGACCACTGCTCAAATGAAAGTCATCAAAATATCTTCCAAAGTGGACCCATCCTCCCTTGAAACAAACAAAATAAGATATAACAGTGTAGTCAGGGAACAAAGTTCCCTTTCCCCTCCCTGTCAGGTTGTCCTCATGAATACAACCTATTTTCCACATGACCTCGACAAACCCCATTCTTGATGGTACATTAAATGGGAGGATATGTGGGGCTCTCTGGAAACCATATACTCTTAGAACATTGCTTATAGGGTACAAGATGATGTCACCCCAATTGTGGAAAATTTATAAATCAGGCTTCCTCACCCTTGGTCTGAGGAAGTCATGTAGGTCTTCAGGGACTCTAGGAACATTCACTACCAAACAATCCCTGAGTCTGGAGGCAAAGCAATTGTCAAATTGCACAAAACCAACACCTCCCCTGTTATATGATAAATCAACACTCCAAACTTGTAATGGTAATCTTTCTCCATTTACATCTTGCCTCAACTCCATCTTCTCTGAGAAGAAGTTGGCATTGTTATACAAGAAGATGTGCATTAACAAGGAATACCAAAAGAAAGGAGTGCCAGTATCCCCCACCTACAACTTCAGCAATCCCTCATGTACCTTTTCTTCTAGAAAGGATGCAAAGTCATACACCACAGAGCAATTAGGATGTTGAATTTGGGCCCCCATGAACATGTATGCAATTGGCATTATAGTAATAGGGCTGAATCCAAAAATATGGCACAGTGAATAAAATGTAGCCAAAAAGTGATTGGCAAAGCAACTTAGCCTAAAAGGATTTTGGTCACTTGGGCTGATATGAATTGTTTAACTTCCCGCCCTAGCCAGATGAAGAGGAAGCAACTTCAATCTAAAAAGAGGCTTCGATCTTGCATACTCCTGCTTCATCTCTTCAAGATCAATTAGCACCAAAAACGAGCCAGTTCACTCAAATAAAACACCTGTTGAATTTCATCTGCGCTTATACTCAACAAAATCCCACAATAATTATCCCTTATTACTCTTGTAATAGGGTCATATTATGTTGCCACCACTCTAAGTAGGTCCACATCAAGGAACACATTTTGCACTGCAAGCTTCCGCATGTCGTATCTCTAGCCGTTAGAAAAGGGGTGAGGTAATTTTCATTGTCCATATCACAACCTAAACATTTCCAAACCAATCATAGGAACCCTAACATCTACAATGTTATAACTGTTGCACACTAGTCCTTTGCCTAGGGTTCTTCCACTCATCAAAACTAAACCCCTCTTCTTGTCATTTATTGATAATGGGAGTTGATCTAAAAATTCATCATACAAATTTCTCTATAAATAATTAATATGGCCAGAGTGCTGCTTTGGTGATGCCATCTCAAATGAACTAGGCCTTCTTTAAATAATTCAAATTCTTGAACAAACTAGGGCTACCTAGAAAATGAAATTACAGAAAAACCTTGCAATTTCCCACAATTCAACCAAACCAGTAACCCTACGACAACAATCAACAAACCCCTCCAACAAGCACACTACAATTTTCTTCACGAAATCATAGTCAAATTAACCAAGCAATACAAAAAACAACTCATGGATTTTGTGCCTTGTAGAAAACCAAATTCCTGCTTTGATTACTCGAAACTTTGTCTCTGGCTTTGAAACTACTTCGCCAAGGTGGTTGAATGCTTTGTAGTAAAATATAATGAAGGAAAATACTTTATGTTGATCGAAATGAGCCAGTAAGTGTCTCATATGCCATTAAAGCTCACTTGCATGCCACGCCAATGGCTCCAATTGCATTTGATGCAAATTTAAATTCTAACTGTCGATCCTTTACCTTCGTCAGATCATCGAACAACCACCTTCAAAAGGGCTGATGTAATCTCCACCTCAGCATCGAGGGCCCACCATAGTATGCATCGCCAAAGGAGTACACATGGCACCTGCCCATGATGTCGCAATCAGTAAACATCCTACATCTTTGGATCACGTGATGGTGGGTAACAGTTGATCCCCACCATCGGCCATCATGTTCATTCATAGTAATCACCAGTACTGAACATAACCATTGAGCAACTTTTCATCAAGATTATAACACCACCATCGAACTTGAGCACGTGCATCTCACAGTTGTTTTAGTAACCCACTATATTGTGTATTAAAACCCAACATAGAATTTAAAACACTTTGTTAATATTCTTCGACATCGGCAACTGAGACACATGGCGCCTACTTGTGATATCGTAATCAGTTGAAACTGAGTAGTGAGGCCATTATGAGATCGCGAGGAATAGTCAGGATCAACCGTTGGATGATCGACAGTCACTAAAAAATGTTCCCTATAAAATATAAAACAATTATTAAAGGGACAAGGGGACATCACCTAGGTCAATGATAAATGATTGCATAATGTTGTTCATAAAACACGGGGCATAGGCCAACCTAAACTTAGGAGATAATAAAGTTAGGAAAATATTTAACGTTGTTTATTAAAAGGGGCTCGACCTAGATGAGTCAATGGGACATAAGTCATTTTAAAACCTCCTTCAAAAAGGTAATAGCGGAATAGATCCTACCCAAGGTATTAGATAGAACATTAAGATTTGTATGAAGGAAAAAATTAAAACCCCCAACCTTAGGTTTCTTCCGAATAGTATGACAGACCAGTATAGAGGCAAAATAATAATGGAACTCAAAGAACAAAATTTGAAACTCCATCAGGGTTGGAAGAAGATTATTTGTAAAATGAATTCGCAGATCCTTGTTTCTCTTTTGAACAAAGAGAAGTTGCATGAGCCTTTTTGGCAGTTGGTATCTCTTGCTAAGTAGATTCTGTTGAAATTCCCAAGACAACTAAGAGGGGGGGTGAATCAGTTGTATCAATTCACTTTACTTCTAACCTTAATCAATTCCACCTTTAATTCAGTCTGTTATTAAGTGTAAAAATGAAATACAAATAATAGAAAGGAAAAACCAAAGACATCAGATTTATGTGGAAAACCCAATAAGGGAGAAACCAGAGTGAGGATTAGCTCATAGTATTAATGCAATATTGGATACAAAGGCTCACTGCCCAAATACAAAGGCCCACTACCAACAAAGGAATCGCTATCCAGAAGGAGGCTCACTACCTACAAAAAAATAAAAAAATGAAGATCCACCACAAAGGTTCCACAAATTCACAACTTGATCAAAAAATTGTAGACACCATCAGCTCACTACTTTCAGGAATCTAACACATTAAAGTAATATTGTTGCCTCAATTCACTCTTGCACTCTCTAATTTTTGCACCTATTTGCATCCACTTGCTTGCCCAATTCGTGGATGGATGGATATCGAATTCGCAACTTGATTTTGTTTTATACCATCTTCAACCCTAGAAACATTCTCCAAGGTTAGTTATACCATTTTCAATTTACAAATTCAAATTAGGTTAGCTACTCAACATTCCCGCGGTGGATAAGAATGAGAGAGGACCAATTAAATATTTAATTTAGGACCCAAAAAACATCTTGGATCGATCACATGCTTCCTTAATTTTATGTCAAATCTTAATGTAACGTGTAGACACTAGGTCAGCCAAACCTAATGAAAACACCAATGATATTTGAAGTGCGTGCATCTCCAGCAAGATGATCACACATGGATCACTCAACATGATTCACCAGATATTTTACCATATCTGAGAATACCTCAGGTACATCCGCAGAAACAACAACAAATTTCATTCACATAAAACTCTTCAACAGTTCAACTAGACCAACCAACAACACACAGGAGCTCTGGAGCAAGTCTTCTAGAGTGCCAAATCACAAGCATGTTTTTCAAATCACAAAACCCATGAAGAAAAATCATTTCCCAAATCCGCAAGATCTAAAACCAAAAACCACAAGACTGTAGAGCCAAAATAGTTCTCCCAGTGCACAAACAAATAGTTCTTCCAAACCAGTTGACATACTGGTGAACACATCTTTCACTCTCCATCAAACCAAAAGCTAAAACTTGGGATATATTATCCATTGAATCTCATGAACACAACTAAAAATCCACACATGCATAGGATCAACATAGAAGAAATTGAGAGCACAATACCAGGGCACACTCAAAACACACACTTCAACACTGCCATCATTATTTCTCAAATTTTCTCAAAAGCACTTGGGAAAAACACAACTACAACTTTATAAATATAGCTCCATGTACTATAAGCACTTCTAAAGTATCTCAATTATACAAGTACCATCTAAAATCGACTTGAACTATTTTGACATCAATGACAACATTATTGACAACACCACCAAACACATTCATACTTGCAACAAATTCTCTATCTCACCTCAAATTTTGATTCTATTTTCTTTGTTCATGTGCATAGAGAAAAGAATTTTGATGCAAATTTATTAGCTAAATGGGCCTTTGATGTTGATTGCGACTAGAATTTCATTGATAAACCTAGGAAACTTCTTTAGCTCATTCATAATGATTGGGCTTAACTCTCCTTGTAGTTCTTGAAGAATGTGAGTTTTGTTTGGATCACTAATTCTTTTAATTCTTAGTGATGGTGGAATAATGGAAATGCCCTTTGGATTTTTCTTCTTTTGATCTTATTAATGACTATTGATTTTTGGAAATATTTATGTTGTAATTTATTTTAAATTCCCTTATAATATGATTTTCTTTCTACCTAAAAAGAGTTTATAAGTAGTTAAATCATAAAAAAAATCATATTGATTGAAAATTTGATATCACTATTAGAAACCTAATTCCTATCCCTTTTCTTCGCACATAAAATTATCAAATTATTAAATTTTATATTGATTAAAGTTTTGAGATCACAATTAAAGACCTTGTTTCCATAAATTAAAAAATTTGAACACATTATCTTGAAAACTATAACAACTTACCACTACACAACACTTGCCTACACTCCAAATAATATTTTTAAACACCCTCCAGATATGTATAAAGGGTTGGACCATGATCCTTTGTTCCTGCCCTTTTGAGCAATTGTGTTTTTGTTGGAAAAACAAGGATAGACAACTGAGAGGGGGTGAATCAATCGTTGCAGAATTTAAAACTTATCTTACTTTAATTTCAGATCTGATAATTATTGATGAAAGCAAGAATCAACAACACATCATAAACACACAACACCAATATTTTTGCATGGAAACCTTGTTAGGGGAAAAACCACGGTGGAGGTTATTCCACAATTATACCTTGTTAAAAGTATAATAGAAAATGAATAAAGAATGCACATGCATTCAAACACACTACCTAGAGCTCACTGCTCAGAAGGGAAGACTCATTTCCTTACATAAAATAATCAAATTAAATCCATATAATGAGGTTGAACTGAGAAATTACCTTTTTCAAAAGCCTGATGACAGTTCCAGTTAGGCATAGAAATACTTCTTCACACTTCCCTCAAACTTCTTCACACGCTGCTCTACACTCGAATGATCTGATCTTTCTTTGCACATATCTTGCACACACTTCACATGCATTCACCGAGCATACATAAAAATGAGGAAACAATCGCTCTTATATATCTGTTACACAAATTTACATCAACAACTTTGCTAACCATCAATAAGGAATAAATAAATTAAAAACTGTCGGCCCAATTCATGAACAAATCTCAATGTGTACCAACCTAAGTCAGTCACAACTTAATGAAGACCTAAATCAACATCCTCGAACATGTCAAGCATTCAAAAATTAATCCACAAGGATCCACAATGTAAAACCCCTTTGTTTTTCTCTTATGTTTAGATTACGATGCTTTGTTATTTTGATTGTTATTTATAGAGCGATGAGGGTTATATGTTATGATGTGATGTTACTCTATTTCAATGTTATCATGTTAACATGCCTTTGATTAGCATAATGATTATTTGGAATAACATTTTTATTTGAACATGAGTAGATTATATATGTTAGAATTTTTAGTTTCGTGATAGTGTATTGATGAAGGGGACAAAATTGCATCACTCACTTGCAAGTGCCCTGCGACTCCACAATTTACTCTTCATGGTGTTCTATTCTGATGTTTATATACATGTTCTATGTATGCCTTGTTTACAAGTTTTCAAATACAGGACATCGACTCCACCTGGTTTCACAGGTTTGAGCGTGTCGACCCAATGGTAATTTTGATTGGGAGATAATAGCTAGGATTCTTGTGTCAAGCCTTTACCATAGTCTTAGTGTGTCGTCAGGTCTAGTCAGTCTTGTTTGTAAAAGTTTCTTAATTTGGCTTTGAATTATTATGTTGAAAAGTTTAAAAAAGGAATTTAATGAATTTAATTATTTAAAGTTGATTATTAAATTAATCTTATTTTAATGTTAGGAGTGGTGAATTAATTAATTAATTAATTAATTTTAATTGGTAAATAGTATAATCTTAGGATTATATTATTTATTAATTAATTAAGTTAAATTTGAAAGGGGAAATATCCTGTAATTATTAAATGTTTTTAATTATAAAATTTTGGAGGATTTTATGCAAAATGGGTTGTTGGAGATATTTTGTGATTTTTAACATGTTAGAGGAATTAATGAGTTTGTTGGAAATTTATTCATGGGGAGAAGATTGTGGCATGGATGGAAGAAGTTGGAAGCTTCTTCATGGTAGAAGCACAGGAATATTTTTGCGTGTTTGGAAATTTATTAAAAAGGAGTCTTTCTGCTATTTGCTTGTCTTCTAGAAAATATTTGAAGAATTGTTGTAGAAAGATATTTTCTGTTCTTGAAATTTTAGAAAAAGTTGTTCTCGGGAACTGTTGTTGTGTTTGAGAAATTGTAATATTCTGAAGGAAGCTATTGTCTATATGGGAAAATTGCTTTGATCTTTGGAGGAGTTGCTGCTTCAGATTTACAAATTCACAGGCATTGGACTACAGGTTCATTCTTTAGATTTTGTTAAGTTTTAAATTGAAAATATTCTAGTTTAGATCTTCTCTGTAAAAGATTGCCTATGCAAAATTTTAAGTTCAAGTTTTATATTTAAAAAAAAATTGTATTGGCGTAAATAAATTTCTCTATAGAATAATTTTCTCTATAGAATCATTTCATAGATTGAAATTCTCTGTGGGAAACAATAAATTTTTTAATAAACTGGTATTATAGTGAATTTAGGGGAACCCAGAAGAAAACACTTAGGGATTTGGAAAGAAAACCTCTCTAAAAGAAAATTTATTTTGTGTAGAAAAGTTTTCATGTAGCTTTGTTTTTCTCGGGAAATTTCTTGTGAAATTAATTTTTGAGAAATTGTTTTGTTCTTCTTAAGATTCTTGCCTGGTAAAAGTTAAACCTCTGTAATTTGGTTGAGAAATTTCACCCGTAGAATTTTCTTTGTGAAATTTGGTTTTCCATGGTGTTTGTAAAATTTTACCTCTAGATGGCTTTTTGTGAAAATTTGTTGCCCGAATAAAATATTATTTTTGCTAGGTTAACATATATATAAATATATACATATTTATATATATATTTTGAAAGATATATATATATATATATATATACATATACATATGTAGATGTATTTTATATATAAATATTAAGTTTCTTTTATTCATTTAAATTTCCTGAAGAAAAGATCCGTACATGTCTCGTGAAGTGAGCGCGGGTTTAAATTTTAATAAGTGTTTGTATTATTATTGGGGGGAGTGCATGACTGCCCCACCACTTACATCCCATGGGGGAGATGGTGAGGAGGCAACCATTGTTGCCTCCCACCACAACCCCCTTAAATACAATGGGCTGCATCCATAAGTTTGGGGAGGCTCGACTATAATACGGCTGGCCCCTCATGAAATTTACAGCGAACCTTTCTTTATTTAGATTCGTCTGCCTGTGATTATATAAAATGTGACTCGGTTATATTTTATAATGTAAGTTTATATATATATAATATATATATATATATATATATATATATATATATATATATATATATATATATATATATATAATATATATATGTATATATATATATATATGCAATGTTTGTTTATCTTGGTTTTTTGTTAAATAATATATTATCTTGTAAAATACTTTTTTATATATTTAATATATATTATTTTGGCATATATATAATCATATATTGATATATATGATTATGAATATATTCAATGTGTATATATTTAATTATTTTAAATATATTTTTTTAGATTTGGTGCATGCAAAAGAACGCCAACTAGAGGTTATCTAAATAAATGTTAGTTAAGGGAAATGGTATTTATTTTTATTTATTAAAATGTAATTGAGAAATTTAGTTGCACAATCAGATCTAATTTTTTGTTTTTCCTGTAGATGGAAATATGTTTTAATTTAAAATTTGTTGAGGAATTGAATTAAATATTATATTTTAAAATCCTCTATTGTATTTGGCTAAAATTAGAGTATTGTGAGCAAGGAAATATTGTATTTTATTGAAGGGAACTGGTTTTAGGAAATTTGGAAGGTAGATGTATTTCTTGTTTTAATTGTCTTTAGATTGTGATTTCTTTTGTAGTTTGATGGGGAAATTGCAATTTATATTATTGTATTTCACTGAATGATATTGGATTTAGGAGATCCAAATAATAGATTTAATTCTTGTCTTGATTGTCTTTGTATTTTATTTCTTCTAGTTACGTTTTGGGGAGAAATCAATTAAAGTGTTAGTAAATAATTTGTAAGTCTTCCAGAAGGATCTTTAGATTTTGGGGGTTGTTGTATTGTAGTGTCAGCCTATGTTAATACCCTTGGGTAGTGCATTTTTCGATATCAGTGAACATCCGGTTATCATGAAATGGGGAATTGTTGCCTCCTTTGTATGTAGTGGATTTTTTTATTTGTTGCCTCCTAAGTTTGGAGTGGTTTTGTTCCACATGTTGACTATAGGAGAGTGTTTCTTGATGGGGGTCAGTGTCTGGGAAGATATTTCGGGTAAGCCATACACCTTTGTGGGGACACTTCTCCTAGGTCACCTATATGTATGGTTCACTAGTGTAACTAGTTATTTAACTCTGGTAGCATTGTAACCTATGAGTTAGTGTTGTACTTGTGTTTTTTTAGTTTAGTTTTTTGTCAGCCTGTGTCTAGGGGTAGTACGGTTGGTCTTGAATCCTTGTTACTGTCTCCTAGCATGGGGGGTGGGCCTTTGAGTACCACTTGGTTGGGAGGAATGTGCACCCTACATTGTTGAGTCCCCTTTATCTTCAGTTCGTGATGACAAGATTTCTAGTGGAGAGATCATGATTCTTGTTTGTTATTTCATGACTTGTTATTGCTATAGATGACTCTTGTATTTTATTACCCCTTAGTTGTATCGAGGAGGTCTCATGTATTATGTAACACATTTGTATGAACTACCTCATTCTGGAAATGAGAGATGTAAACCTTATTGGATTTATTAATGTTATATTGGAGCTTGATGTATATATTTTATTAATGGGATGTAATTTCTATGTTTGAAGGTATGTACTTTAATTCTTGTTCAGTAATTAATTAAATGCTTTATTTGAGTATTGTATATGTTATAGATTTAGATGTAACCTTTGTCTCTTGCCTTAGAGGTTTTTGCATTAGATAGTGCACCTTTCATTTTAATATTGCACTTAATAAAAAAAATTGTACACTCTTGTAGTTGTTGCAACTTCCTCTAGGGTTATGTGGCAAGGCATTACACACAACATGCTACCACCATCATGTCATCCAAGAACATGAAAACTCAAACAGACAAAGGAAAAATATTTGATCACAAAGAAATTGATCAACGCATACATACCACAATGATAGAGAATGATCTAGAAACATCACTGAACATCTCAGGATCATACAGAACAACTCAATTTATCAGAATTGCATTCTCTTCTTCTAGAAACACCTACTACAATAATAGAATAACTGTAGCAACTCAAAAACTCATAACTTTCTCCAATATTTATGTGCACCTCTAAAAAAATTGGAGAACATAGTAGATAGTCTCAGCAACAAACCCTTTAATATGTGACTTTTGAATACCAACTTACTGAAATTCCCACCCCTCTGATCTTCACAGCTTCACAGACTGCCTGCAACATAATTATTATAATTTTCTCAATCTCCTTGACATATACAACCTTTAGGACATTAATTCTAATAGTGTTAACATCAATGACAACCACAACATCCAAAAATACCCCCCTTTGGCATTGATGACAACACATGATGTGAAAAATACCATCAATGCAACTAGCTCTTCTCCAACAGTCTTCTTCTTCTCATACTGTTCTTCTCCTCCTTGCATTATTCTTCTCTCATAAATCTTCTCCCCCTTTCTTCCTCAAGGGTTTTTCACATTACTCTTCTTCCCATTTGACATCAATGGAAAAGGTATACAAGCTCTGAACCACATATCTGAATCATATGACTACTCCCCCTGAGTAGCAGCCACCATAACCTCAATCTGAAACAAGATCTGACTGTAACTGCATGGATTGATGCAAAGAATTGCATCTTAGTTTATATTAGGAGGGGAAATCACCCCTAACTTCCCTCTAAAATACTCAAAATTATCCTTGCAATAGTTTGGTAAATATGTTTGAAATTTGTTCCTTAGTAGGCACATACTCTAGTCTGACTTCTTTATCACTCACTTTGTCTCTCAAGAAGTGATACTTGATAGATATATGTTTGGTTTTTGAATGTAGCACCAGATTCTTATAAATGTTTATGGCACTTGAATTATTATAGAATATAGAAATAGGCTCATCATACTCAACTCTAATATCTCTCAACATCTGCTTCATCCACAATACTTGATTACAATTTTTTGCAACAACAATAAATTTTGCCTCAGTAGTAGGTAAGGAAATGAAATTATTCTTTTTACTTAGCCAAGATGCCAACTTCTTCCCCAAGAAGAATTCACCACCACTGGTACTCTTCCTATCATCCATATCTCTTGCCCAATTTGCATCTGTAAAGTCATTCAAAGTAAGATCATCATATTTTGGATACCATAAGCCAAAGTCAATGATTCCTTTCAAGTATCTGAAAATTATCTTTACTATAGTCACATGTGATTCCTTTGGATCAACTTGATATCTAGGAACCAGGCATACAACATTCATGATGTTTGGTCTAGTCTGAGTCAAATAAAGCAATCCACCAATTACTGACATGTATCTTGTTTGATTAGCCTTAGTAGATTCATCATTTTGTGTTAACTTACATCTGGTTACCATGGGTGTACCTATAGGATTTAAATCTTCCATGCCAAACATTTTCAGTAACTCTCTTACATATTTGGATTGAGATATAAAGATTCCATAATCTAACTAAGTAATTTGCAATCCCAAAAATAATTTCAGCTCTCCTATTATTGACATCTCAAATTCACTTTTCATTTCATCAACAAACTTCAAGCATACGTCATAATCACCTTCAAATATAATGTCATCAACAAAGACTTCAATAATCAACTCTTTATCCTGATCCACCTTGAAATACAGATTGTTGTCAGCAATACCTTTATTGAATCCAAGCTTCAATAAGTATTTTTTCAGTCTAGCATACCAGGCTCTAGTGGCTTGTTTGAGTCCATACAATGCTTTCTTCAACCAACACACCATGTCTTTTTCATCAATCAATTAAAATCCATCTGATTTCTCAACATAAACTTCTTCTTCTAACTCACCATTCAGAAATGTTGAATTTAAATCCATTTGATAGACAAGTTGTAGTTCTTGAAAGTAGCATAAGCAATAAATAATCTTATAGCTTCGATTCTAGCAACAGGGGCAAAGGTTTCTTCAAAATCAAAACCTTTCATCTGTGATTACCCTTTACATACCAGTCTTGCTTTATTCGTGATCACTTCACCTTGTTCATTCAACTTATTTCGAAAGACCCATTTGGTTCCAATCACATTCTTATCCTGAGGTCTGGGACCAAGAATCCATGTATCATTTTTCTCTATCTGCATGAGTTCCTCCTTCATTGCTTCCATCCAATATTGATCTTTACATGCTTCATTGAAATTGCTAGGTTTAGTCTTGGAAATTTGACAATATTCTTCTACAATTCTTCTTCTAGTCTGCACACCTTTTTTCTTGTCTCCTATAATCTGATTTTCAGAATGATTTATCTTTACATACCTTGGAACTTTAGGATTTTCATGAACTTCTTGTTCTTTTGTTCTTTCTTCTGCACTTCCACTAGCTTCACCTTCTAATTTTTTTTGATTCACCGTAACAATTTGAACTTGACTCTATGTATGAGAATTCTTTCCTTTATCATCACTATCATGTTGGTCATCTAAATCCTATCCACAGTACCTGGATGATCTTTCAATATCTTCATCAACTCTGACATTTTCACTTTCAACCATCTTCTTCAATCTTTTATTGTAGCACCAGTAGGATTTTCTCTTAGTAGAGTAACCCAAAAAGATTCCTTCATCACTTCTAGCATCAAACTTTCCAATATCTTCATCTCTCATGATATAACATCTACTTCCAAATATTTTGAAATATTTCATAGTAGGTTTATAACCAAAACATAGCTCAAAAGGATTCTTACCAAAATTACCATTCAAATTTACTCGGTTGATACTATATATAGTAGTGCTTATAGCTTCTCTCTAGTAGATATGAGGAAAATTACCTTCCAACATCATAGTTCTGGCAACATCTAGAATTTTTTTGTTCTTTCTCTCAACAACTCTATTCTATTGAGGAGTCTAAGGAGCAGATAATTATCTTCTAATTTCATGCTCTTCATAGAATGAATTGAACTCCCGAGAAATGAATTCACCACGTCTGTCTGATCTCAAGCATTTGGTCTTCAGATCTATCTCATTCTCTGCCATAGCTTTGAAAATTTTGAAATTCTCTAATGCCTCATGTTTTTCTCTCAAGAAAGCAACCCATATCATCCTAGAATAATCATCAATAAGTAGCATAAAGAACATTTCTTCTTGTAGACTTCTAATTTGAGAGGGACCACATAGATTAGTATGCACCAACTCCAATACTCCATTGGAATTATTTTGTTTGCTCCGAAAATAAATTTTAGTCTACTTTCCCATCTAACATTCCTTGCATATAGTGTTAGTAGGCTTCACTAACTTAGGTAGATCTCTGACTGCTTGTGTGGAGCTTACTTTTAAAATGTTATCAAAATTCACATGACACGACCTCCTATGCCATAACTAGCTTACATCAACTTGAGCAATTAGACAAGTTTCACTAGCACCACTTAAGTGAAAAACGTTACATCTTATCTTTGTACCTGAAGCAATTACATTTCCAAAGCTTCCCAATATCCTGCACTTTCCATCCTTCAACTAAAGATTGTATCCCTTGTCAACCATCTGTCCAACACTCAACATATATAACATCATTAATATTATATTTACCACCAAGATAAATAGTGTCTCTACCACAAATCACACCAACATTGTTATCTCCAAACCTTACAACACCACCATCATATTTCTCCAAGCTTATGAACTTGCTTTTGTCACCAATCATATGATGTGAGCATCCACTACCAATCACCCACTCATCCTTTTCATCAATTTTGTTTGCAAGAGCTTTCTTAATATTATTATCACTAGCAGATTTTGTGGACACCGAACCATTTTCCTTGATAGCAATGAATACCCATCCTTATTCATTTCCAGTTTCTTTATCAGATTCATCATTAGTAACACCTTCTTCAGCATAATAATATTTCTTTTGAAATATAGACTTGTCAAGTTTGTACTTAGAAACTCTTTTAGGACACCTTGATGCAAAATGACCTATCTTATTGCAAGTGAAACATTTAATGGGTAGTTTTTCTTTTATACTTACATTGTCCTTTGGCTTGTTTTTTCATAATTAGTTCTTTCAGCTCTCTTCTAACTCTCTTTCTTAATCTTCAATTAGTTTCATTTCATCTTCATACTTGAATGTCTACCTTGAAATCTCTCTTGGATCATATCTTTGTTGGCTTTTTTCGGATACAGTAGCTTTGAATGTAGATTATGTTTTAGGAGTAGATTCACCAAATTCACTCAACTCAAAGGCAACAAGCTTACCAATCAGCATATCTCTTGTCACATTTGTTACTGTCTTGAGTTCTTCAATAACACGAGCTTTTGTTTTGTAAGAAGTAGGCACAGATCTAGGTATCTTAGCCACAATCTCATCTTCTTCCAAGGTTCCACTGACACATCTAATACCCATCACTAATTCATTTACTTTTTGCATGAAAGAAAAGATGTTTTCATCTTCATGTTCTCCCACTTTCCGTTCAGACTTTGTATCTTAGAAATTTTCACTTTTGCATCTCCTTCATACAATGTTTCCAACTTCTTCTAGAACTCATGTGTTGTTTTCAAACCTATCACATTTTTCATCTTCAAATCTATCAAAGCACTCAATAATGCTTCTATAGCCCCAATATTAATTTCAGCTTCTTTGATCTCATTGGGAGTAGAGGGACCATTCTAAGGAATAATATATTTGTTCTTTGTAATCTTCTAGAAAGGTTCACCAATGCATTTCAAATGACACTCCATTCTGACTTTCCACATAGAGTAATTTGTACCATTGAATCTAGGACTATCCTTCTTGTATGATGCCATCTCAGATCACCTCAAGCTATTGGACATATTCAGAGGAACCTTCTCTGATACCAATTGTTGGCAAAACAAGGATAGACAATTGAGAGGGGGAGTGAATCAGTTGTGCAGAATTTAAAACTTATCTTACTTTATCAACCTTTAATTTCAAATCTGATAATTAACAGTGAAATAAAGAATCAACAATACATCATAAACACACAACACCAATATTTTTGTGTGGAAACCTTGTTAGGGGAAAAGCCATGATGGAGATTAATCCACAATTATAACTTGTTAAAAGTATAATAGAAAATGAATAAGGAATGCACATGCATTCAGGCACACTGCCTAGAGCTCATTGCTCAGAAGGGAAGGCTCACTCCCTTACTTAAAATAATCACATTAAATCGATTTGATGAGGTTGAACTGAGAAATTAGCTTCTTCAAAGGCCTGATGACAATTTCAGTTAGGCATAGAAATATTTCTTCACACTTTGCTCAAACTTCTTCACACTATTCTCTACACTCGAATGATCCTGATCTTTATTTGCAAATACCTTGCACACACTTCACATACATTCACCGAGCATACATAAAAATGAGTAAAAAATATCTCTTATACATCTACTACATGAATTTACATCAACAACTCTATCGGTCATAAATAAGGAAAAAATAAATTACAAATTGTCAGCCCAATTCATGAACAAATGTCGATGCGTACCAACCTAATTCGGTCACAACATAACGAAGACCTAAATCAACATCCTCAAACATTCCAAGCATTCAAAAAATAATCCACAAGGATCCACAATAGGCTACCACTATCATGTCAGCCAAGAACATGAAAACTCGAACACACAAAGGAGAAATCTTTGATCATGAACACATCGATCAACGCAAACATACCACAATGATAAAGCATGATCTAGAAAAATTAATGAACATCTCAGGAGCATACACAACAACTCAGTTTACTAGAATTGCATTCTCTTTTTCCAAAAACACCTGCTACAGTAACAAAGCTATTGTCTTCATCTTTTGGTCAAGAGCCCTTCTCTCACCATCTCCAAACTGGCATATGCTCTAGTTGCAAACTCAGTTCTCCATGCTCCCATTCTAGTAGTAGTGTGGATGCCACTTATCCAGCCAGGCACCATTCTCGAATATCCACTATGGGATGTGATCTTCCTTTTGTTGGTTGATGACTGCTTCCACCTTCTTTCATGGATCACCATTCTCCGCCATGCCGCCCCATCGACTCCTCTTCTCCTCTACATTTTTTCACCCCTGCTCGCCAACTTGTGCCATTATTTTTTACCATATTCATGTAATTATATACATTAAAATTTAAAAATGCTATAATTATAATAATACATTAATAATTTTAATAAATTTAATTTACATTAAAAAATGTGAATCACACAAATATTATTTATTATATTTTTAAGAAAAGTGGACAAGCCACAATAATATATTAAATATAAAGTAATTACATAGGTCCTGGTTCAAAGGGCATACCGATAGGAAATAACCAGGAAGAAAACCTCTGATTATAGCTCGTTCGATACATACGAGTAATTCAATAAAGAACAATTACAAAATTATCCCATATATGGGATGAAGGTACAAAGATCCAAAATCTGGTTACAATGTCACCACCTTAGAACTACTAAGGATTCAAATAGAACTGAAGCCTGAGACATATTTACCAGATTGGAGAAAAATTCTACCAAAAAACAAAACATAGTTTAAACTTCCTCCTTTCTTGCTATTCCTCCATGGGTTCTGCACAAGTTGATGACTAGTCATGCACCGCATCATCCTCAAAATGTAGCTAGGGCAAGTGTGGATGGACCGATTCCTTTGCAAGAAAATCAAGCTCCACATAAGGGACTTCATCATCAGCATGAGCCACTGGATCCCTACCCGCCAAGGACCCTTGAAGCAAGGAGGTGGTGTGTTGCGCATTGACCTCATCTTGTTCTATTTTGTGCACAAAGGTAACATACTCAACTTTCACTTGATAATTCCCTGTCGAGGACCGGAAAAAAGGTGGTTTCAGAGAAAAGTCTCGTAGGAAAGAAATAGCATAAAATTTTTCCTTAATTTTAGTTGTTAGGGATCCAGATAACCTATTTTCATTTTTGTTTATGGCTGATAACAGGACATAGTCATTACCAATTTGATGCCCCAACTGAATAGCCTCAAAACTTTCTTCATATCCTACTTTATCTTTGATATAATCACGTAGGAATAAGCCTCCAACATAACCCTCCCCAGAGTATAGATTATATTTTTGAACCAAATACACCAAATCATTCTTCTGACATAATTGAGGGTTTACAAATTTAGAGACGATTTTCTCTAAATCCCTCAATGACTAAAGCAAATCCATAATATTTGAAAGAAAAATAGAGAGAACCTGAGAGGGAAACAAATCCATACGAGCTCCCAGGCGAATGATTTCCTTACCTAGAACTAAACGAACTGCATCTTCCTCACGCATACTCCCTGTTTTGAAGATAAGATTCAAGTCTGCTTGAGAGATGTTGTCTTCAAGAGGCATTTCCCAGGCATGGATGGGGCAATTTATATAGATATTCCAGGGGCAAAGCGCCATGTTCTCATAGAATTTTCACGTTCCACTAAAGAATACGTGACACTGAAAAATAGTATTAAACAACCAGAGAAGCTTCTTGAAGGAATTTACTCAAGAGAGGAGAAAATACAAAATTTAAAGCCACACAAAAGCCAACACCCACAAATTGGTAATTAATGAAGAGAGTTGTTTCATATGGCTTAAGATTAATGAGCTTAAGCTTTCAAAATGATCATTCATACGAAGAGAGATACATAACCTTTAGAAATTAAGATAAAGTACCACCACTCAAGAATATTAAAACCCAAGAAATACCATCAAGTATAATGCCAACATTTGGTAAGCAATGTCTAGTGAAAAAATAAGAGGTCAATTTTTATGACAAAATGGAAAGCGGAGAAAAATGTATCCAGGCCTCCATAAATCTCCAGATAAGTAGCAATATTTAAGTGATGTGTCTTGTCCCATCAGATCCTTGGAAAAAACTCATAGAATATTGGAGCACATGATGATATCCCAAAGGTACCGAAACCAACTGCAATTGTCAAGCAAAGTAAATGCCAAATATGAAATCAAGTAGGATGAGAGCTAATAGGAGATCATGGTAAGATGCCATTTTTAGCATTGAGATAGCAAGAGGCTATCAAGAGCCTACCAAATTTGAAACTTTCGTTAGCCAAAGTAAATTTTCTAACTACTCAATGGAATAATTACTTGAAATGACAAGCATCATGTTCAATCCATTGAACTAAATTTGGATAGTTGTCCAACACGGATAAATCAAAGAATCCGCCAGATTATTTCCTTCTGTAAAAGTGTGAGAGATTATATAATTTTTGAAGTGCTGAAGGATATCCCAAGCCTTTTGAAGGATGTACTTGATAGACCAATTGTGAATGTTTTTTTATTTAATCACATTAATTATCAATAAAGAATCACCTTCAATATGAATACTTTCAAATCCCAATTCTAAAGCCATTTTCAAACTTAATAACAACACTTTGGCTTCAAATAAATTGTTAGAACCTCTATTAAGATATTTGGATCTAAGAGCTAAAATTTTACATTGGTAGTCACGAAAGCATATCCACGCCCCTGATTCACTCGGGTTTCCCTTTGATGTACCCTCAAAATTTAGTTTTACAAACTCTTTCTGGGGAGTTGACCATTTTACCTGATTTTTATCAATTTTTCCCATCTTTGTTTGCAACAAGCTACCTGGGAAAGACAACTTTATCTACTTCTAATTCTGTAATATGGAATTGTCACAGTTGGTAAAGGAAGAACTACTTCCTTTACATTCTCTAGTATTGGAATTGACTATTTCAGAAATTGCATTCTCGATTTTTGTATTGACAACATTTACAGAATGATGAACTTTTTTGAAAATCCTTAAATTTTGTTCCCACCACAAATTCCAAATAACAATAGTTGGCATCACTCCAAATGCAAGAAAAAAAGGTGGATTTGTAGAGTAAAGGCCAAGACTAATAAAGATCCCATAGTGATTTTGGAAGAGGCATGCAGAAATTGAGCTTATTAAGAATGAAACGCCAACATTATTGTGCAAAATTGCAGTTGACAAAAATATAATCTACATGCTCAGGAACCTCAAAACATTAAGGACACATAAAAGGGTCTGTGATTCTTAGCTTGACTAGCAGATGATTGGTTAAAATTTGATTCTTCGAATCTAACCATGCAAAGCTTCCTACCTTGGGGATGATTTGATTATCCCAATAGAAGGAAAAGGCCCTTTGGGGAATAAGATGTCTTGAATCTTGATTTACCACCTTATAGCCTTGGCTTACCATATAATTACCCTCTTTAGAAGGATCCCACAATAGCTTATCCAGTTTTGAAGAGAGATATACTATCCTTGCTTCCAAAATGTTCTGAAGAGAGTTGCATTGAATGATTGATAGAGAGGGATGCAAAAAAATTTCCATATAACCTTACATATGATGGGGTCTGCCGAGTTCACATAATTTAAAAGATTATATCCCCAAGAGTCAATATTACGCAATGAGTCCATTATTGGGAAAAGTTTTGGAATATTCTATAGGGGAATATTCCCATTCCAGTAATTCATCCAGAAGTGCACACTCTGATAGTTATTAACCTCCCAAGTAATGTATGAACAAATCAGCTTTCTACAAGAGATCAGGAAATTCCAAATGGTTGACCCCTTTGGAGGATCTGCAACTATAAAAATTATTGTGGGGTTAATATTGTCAAGGTACTTACCCTGCATTATTTGACATAACTTGGATTGCAGGTTCACATACATTTTCCAAGCTAGTTTTGCACCAAATGCTTTATTATGATTTGAGAGGTTCATAATACCAGCTCCTCCATGTGCTTTCCCATGAGACATGGATTCAAGTGACATTAAATGAACCTTTTTACTGTCATCCATGTTACCTTTCCATATAAAAGATCTGATCAAACCTTCAATTTCAGAAATGACTACTTTTGGGGATTTTAGGATAGCCAGAAAATAGTTTGGAATTAAGGAAGGTACAACCTTGACTAAGAGGATTCGGTCAGTTAAGGAAAGCCATCTAGCTTTCCAAAATTTTATCCTAGATTTGATCCACTTAATTACTTTTTCCCAATACGCTGCTTTATTTGATCCCGTAAAAATAAGGGATCCATAAATATGAACATGGAAAATTTTCTTTTTGAAACCCTAGAATATTGAGATTTTTTTTTCATTTACCTCTGATGTGTTAAGGATATAAACTTTAGATTTTGAAGCATTAATCCTCTAACCTGAAGCTGGAGAATATTTATTGAGAACCTCCTTGATTTGATAAGCTTTTGCTAAAGATGCAATCCCAAATAAATTCATCATCTATAAATAAGGAGTGGGTCACTGCCATATCTATATTTTCTATTTGAATACCTTTCTATAAGCCTAAAAAATGCATTCTACTGATATATTTGCTTAAAGCCTCTTCCATAATGATAAACAGGAAAGGAGAAAATGGTGTTGAAGTGAAAATACACTGAGAGGGGGGGTGAATCAATGTTAATAACTTCTTTAAAAAATTTAATTGAAACTGAAAAGAGCCATACATATGTTCTCATTTATCAATGATAGAATCATTCATGTATTTGAATGCAATCACATAAACTGAAATGAGAGTAGTGTAACATTGCATTTTAAAGCAGTAAAGCACTAAAACAAATGAATCACATAAAATCAAATAGAAACAAGATATGCCGAGTGGAAAACCCTCCTGGGGTAGAAAAACCACTCCTGAACCTGCTGCCTTTTTCAAGCTTTCATTTCAATAATTATTTTGACAATGCCTCAATGGCTGATTTCTGAGCACTGACTCAAGGAGCACCAACCCCTCTGTTTAGAGACACCAATCTCAAGGAGCACCAACCCCTTTTCTTTTTTTCAATAGAACATACAATGATATAGAGGATCTCTTTGCTTCTCTTATTTCTGTCAAGTGCCTCTTGACAGACAATGCATAGAATTCTCAAGAGTCAAGAATGACTCTTCAGAATTCCATTCATTATCAAATCTTGATATAGCTTGAAGAAAAATCTAGTTTCAGTGTCAATACATCTTCTCATCAAGCTGCATTATAGTGATATGATCTCTCTTTCTTTTTCTCACTCTCTCTTTTTCAATCTTTCATGATACAAAATACATAACAAACAACACACCGTGTTTTCCAAATTTTCAGCATCTCAATAATTTTCCTCTCTATTTTCTTAATAAAACTGCCCTGTTTTCTTTTTAGGTTTTTCAGAGATGATTAAACCCTAATATCTATGTTTTCTACTATGTTTTTATATTACATCAAATTTACAAAAAAAATTTATAGCTAAAATAGTTTATTTTCTGACAAGGAAGAGGTAACATTTTTCACTATTTTTACATCATTGACAAGTTACTATTCAGGTAAAATAGAGGTCATTTTTGCAAAATATTTTCACTAGTCTTGACAAGAGAAGGTAGAATGTAAAAATAGAATTAATAGAATCCTATCCAATTGAGCAGCTTGCAAGGGCAGAGCTTAACCAAGTAGTGTCAAGACATGCACGTGTGTATGAATAATAACTACTGAAAGCAGGTGCATAAAAAGTAATTGAAAGACTATTTTGAGAAAAGGAAGCCTCATTACAGAATGTACCCAAAAAGAGCAGTTACCCACAAATCTGATGAAGTTGAGAGGATATTCAAAGAGCAATACCCATTATCATAGCTACAAAAACTTAAGTAACTAAACCAATAATTCTCAACAAACCGAGATCATTATGATGTGAAATTGAAACAATATACTGAAGCATTTAAGAATGGTTACCAACAACTCCAAGTGTGAAACAAACTAGATTCTTTAGGTTTCACAAATACCCACTACCCAAAGATGCCATTCCTTAAATCTGATATGATAATACTTATTTAAAATGAGATCTAGGCATGCGAAATCCACTTTAATTTTGACTGAGAAAAGAATTACCAGATCTACTAACAAACCTCTTGATTTTTCACTTCATTTTCCAAATAAAAGAAAAAAACATATATCTCTAACAACCTTTCCAATAGAGGTAATGTAACTGCACTACAGACATAAGAAGGAGTACATGTGGTTAATGATGAAGCTATTGTCATGAAAGAGATTACTAGATCTACATATAAACGCAATGGCCAAGACACCTACCAAACTCGTGTCTTCACCCAGCTGCAGGAAGCTAACACACAGAACGACCATTGTAATGGTCTTACAAAAATTTCCATTCATTGTCCAAAGTCAGAAAACTAGTGAGAGCAATGAACAGGCTGAGAGCAAGAATCCATGGTGGCGGCTAGCGAAGGGTTCCAAAAACTTTGAGTGAAAGAAACAATTTTTTTGACCTAAACTTCCAAAAGAAAAAACTCACGATTTCCCTTGTAAAGAATGATAACATTTGCAGTTTGAAAGGATAGTCATTGATAAAAACAAAATCATAATACTCTATGGAATCCATTGGCTATACAAAGATAATCATGCCGACAAATATCAAACACATAATGCCATTTCAAAACCGTGAGAAAACAGTGACTTGCATGTCGATAGGCATTATATCAATTGACTAAATTTAGAAATTGTGAAGTCATCATTCAAGATACTTTGAAGAATATTAAAAGATCACCTTTACCTATCAAATGTCGGTTTCCTAAGGCATGATAATTTCCAAATGATCAAAGCTAAGTCAAATGCAATGTGACATAAAATAATCAATACCTTTATACTAGCTGTCGGCCTTGAGGCCCAATAAAATGTCAACCAATAGACCCGAATCGAATGCAAGTAGGAGATCAAATTGAATGTATTTACTCAAGGTCGGTTTCCAAAATCACAAAACCATATGCAAAAGAATGAACTAAGTGATTATCTTTTTCAAAGCCCAAATGCAATATAATATCCAATTCCTTAAGAAGTATAATAAAGGCTAGATATCATGCAAAATTCAGAATGCCATTCTCTCATTGCAAATACCATAAACCAAATGCAAAGGAATGAGTAGTGTGCTTCTCAAAGCCTAAATGCACTATAACAACCAATGCCATACCATGTGCCTAATAGAATACAATGACAAAACATACCAACCTATAGAACACTGATTCCTGCCAAGGTCATATAATTAAGTGCATCACTGAAACACAATTGTTAGATCAAAAACATATCATCTAATCAATGGAACAAAGAACCTGTAACCAGAATACCTCAACTGAGATCTACACATGGAGCCAAGATATTAGAACCACCAAATATAATATAATCAATGAAGTAAATGTGCAAACAGAAAATAAGATCAACTAAGAAAGTAACCACCAAGATGCCAGAGGTAATACAAATGGGTCACCTTGCCATACACCTTGAGAGGGACTGAAAAAACCAGAAGGAGACCCATTGAGAATAACTAAAAATTTGGCTCTTGATAGGAATGTTTTAATCCAACGGCACCATTTTGGTGAAAAACCAAATTTGATCAATACTTTCCTTAGGAAACACCAGTTAACCTTATCATATGCCTTCATCATGTGGAGTTTGACTATGATACAAGGGACTTTCCTAGCTATTATTGAGTGAAGAGTTTCATAGGCCACAATTGCATCTTCATAAGTTTCTTTACCTAGGACAAAACCCCCCTGTTCTTGTGAAATTATCTTTGGAATAATAGGCTTTAGCCTCAAGTAAATTGCCTTTGAGAAAATCATATATATCATATTGCACAAATAGATTGGTTTATATTCTGCAAAGGAGGTGGGGTTGGCAACTTTAGGGATAATAATAATGTTAGTTGTGTTGAATTTCTTGAGGAAAGTTCCAAATCTGCGTGATTCTTCTAAGGCCCATAAAAGATAAAAACACACAACATCCCAAATTTTTTGGAAAAAATGGGTTGTGAAGTCATCAGGCCCTGGGGCTTTGTCAGGAGGCAATGACAAAACTACCTTTCTGAGCTCCTCGATTGAAAATGGCTTCAGTAACTAATAATTTTTTTTTGCAGATATAAGGGATGAGATTGCTTGCAAAAGATCTTCCACATCATCTTCATTTTGTTGGGTTCTATCATTTGGAGCAGAGAGGAGATCTAAAAAGAACTTGACACATTCTTTCTTAATATCCTCTTCATTTGTAAGCCACTTTCTCATTGGAATTTCTTGTATCGCTTGAACCACCTTAGTTTTTCTTTTGATCTGGGTCGAGGCATGGAAATACTTAGTGTTTTTATCCCCTTCTTTTAACCAGATTTCCTGCAATTTTTGCCACCAATAGGCTTCTTCTCTTGCACATTGCTCCTCCTGTTTTTCTTACAAATTCTTTTTCTTTTCATATTTCAAAGCATCCACACCTTTTTGAATAATTTTATTATGAATAACTTCTAATTCTTGATGTATCATTTCTTTCTGTTGGAAGAAATTTCCAAAGGTCCCCTTATTCCATGTTTGGAGCCGATGCTTAATATGTATCAGTTTTGTCCATAATCTATACATCATTGAACCAAGTTCGAAAGGAGCAGAAATCCACCATTGATGTATCAAGTCTACAAAATTAGGATGTTTAAACCACATGCTCTCAAATTTGAATGAAGATTTCAGAGTAGGAGAGGAGATATTTGCAATGAAAAGAGATATTGGATAATGGTCAGAGTCAGGAAAAGGTAGAATCCCATAGAAAAGTTTATAAGACAAGCTGAACCAATTTGGAGACAGAAGAAACTAATCCAGCCTTCCTACAATTTGAAAAAAACCACTCCTTCGATTTTTCCAAGTGTACTTGCCATTTATTGGTAGAATATCCCTCAAAGAATTGCTAGTGATAAAATAATTAAAATCAGACATAACCTTAGCAGGCGGGCATATCCCTCCATTCTTATCTTGGATAGATGGAATAGCATTAAAGTCTTTGGGCATGATAAATTTCCCATCACCCAAAGACATAATAACCTGAGATAACTGATCCCAGAGTCATTTCTTATCTCTTTTAGGCGTGGGACCATAGATATTGAAAATCCAAAATTTAATATCAAATTTCATTACCTCTAGCAATTGCTAATTATTTTCATTGCGAATTAGAACTAGGGATACTTGTTTTTGATTCCACATAACTGCTAGGCCCCCTAAAGCTCCTTGGGTAGGGGAGTGATAATATTTCGACAACTACCATTTTTGGATTGTCTGCTTGAATGTATCATCTAAAATTTTGGTCTCCTGGAGAAGAACTACATCTGCACCGCATCCATCAATTTGGCATTTGATGTGGGCTCGCTTGTCAGGGGCATTTATGCCATTGACATTCCATGAGATAATCATCATTAGGCCCAAGGAGAGCAGCATGCTCTCCTTGGATTCTTATTAAGTGGAGATAACAAAGAATCAAGCAAAGTAGATTGTCGTCCTACTTCAATTTCCTCGTGCAATTTAACAACCTTAGATTTGCGGTCGCGTTTAACTGGTGACTTCTTTATAAGGGGCTGCAAAGGAGTCTGGGTAATGGAAAGAGTTTGTGAGTAATAAAATACTAGAGATACTTGAGTATCTTCCCCTGCTATTGTACCCTCCTCATGGATCTGTGCGTCCTTAGGGGTCATTAACTCCAATTGGATATTAGATATACTCTAAGATTCACAAAAATATTCCTCTTTGGAATTATTACAATCCCACAACCAGAAGGGTTCTTCTTGAAACACCTCATCCACAATTTCCTCAATAATTTTTGAGCCCACTAAGATCAATAATTTTTCTTCCATTAACACTAATTTTGCATCAAATGTCTTGTTTTCCTCTGGATATTGAAGGAAACCTTGTAAATCTTCCTATGCCTCAGTTGGGTAGTTTTCTAGGAAAAAATTAGACCTATCCTACTTGATCAAATGACCAGATTGAAGAAACTTATTTGAATCCTGAAACATTAACCTTTTGACCAATTCCTCTAGTTGAGATTCTTGAATTTGAAAAGATGGAGAGTACAGGCTAAGACTTAAATATGTGTGCTTTCTCCATAGTAATTCAAAACATAAATAAGCTTTGATTTGCTTGGAATTCCTGCATCCCCAAACAAGTGATTTGGTATTGGTAGCCTGGCTATCTAAGGAGAAAATGTGTTGACTACGAAGAACTTCTATGGTTGTACATCCTTTATTGATTTCACCATTTGAAAAGAGATTGGAACTCCCCGAAGTAATAGAATGATCCACACCCAACATTATATCTTGTTTGAAAGTTCCAACTTGTGACTGGAACGTAGTGTGAAGAGACTTAGAGGGAAATGGATACTTTCCCAAATTGGTTACAGAATAAGAATTTCCGTTCAAAATAGATGTAGAACAAGAATTTCGGTTCAAATTGGATGTAGAACAAGAATTTGGGTTGAGAGGGGTTGAAGACCCTTGAAGCTGAGCATTTAAATCCTGAAAGGATTCCCAAAAAATTGGTTGAAGCCAAGATCCAAATTTTGATTTTATCTCTATGTGGGATGGTTGTTTCTTAGTTGCATCATGTAAAACAGGAAGTCTAACTGAATTCAAAGGATTGTTGAAGCAAAAGAGGTCATGATTTTGGAAGATGCCAATTTTATTGGCAATGACTTCTAGCAAATACAACTCTCTATAATCCAAAGGAAGACCATGAAGTTGCACCCAGAAAGGAGCAAAATGGATCACAAAATCCTCAAGCTTGAAGCTGGGAATCCATTTTTGCATATATAACCCAGATCCCTGGAAGTTCTAGGACTTGATTCTAAAGACCTTATCTTTCTCTAAGATGGAATCCAAAAGGACAACAAAAATTCCTCTAATATTATCCAAATAAAATATTTTAATAGATCCTTTCCATTCTTGAAAAATGATATTTTTTAGAGATTCCAAATCGAAAGTGAGATTCCAAAACTTACAGATAAGAGCTTTCACCCTAAGGTGATTTATTTGGGGCAAAACCATATGCTCTAGAAAAACTACCTTGAGAACTTTTGGTTGTGAAATAATTTCTTGCTTACTTGGCCCTTTCCCAAGATGATGGATGTCAATCGATTGTTGACTCTCCTTCCTCCTCCATACTTGTTTGTGCTTACCCTTTGTGTGCTTTGTTGAAGAACTACCCTTTTTCCATTTCCTCCTATTCCTTTGAAAACCCCTATCCCCATGTGACATTTATCGTTGTTGCTTCATGTGATGATATTTTGTTTGGGTTTCCTTTGATGCTTCCACATTCTAATTATTTTTAATTTCCCCTTGCTCACTAACCTTTGAAAATGATGAATTTTTCCCAAAAGGTGGATTCAAATCCTTGGAAGGATCCTCCACTAGTACCATTATGTATGTCATGATCCTAAGTCAAATGAGATGACAACCCTTGAATAGGGTTTTCAGTGGCTACATCGGAAGCTTTCAAGGGACAAGGGGGATTATTATCTATAGTATTTGGATTGAAGAGACCTCCTTCAAGCTGAAAAGACCTTTATAGATGAGTAGATCTAAGATCCTTCCCACTTTCGTTAAATTTGTACTATAAATGATTTCAATCTTCTTCTGATAAATCCCTATCTTCACATATGTCCAATTTTGGTTGTTCAACTCTATCCATGTGTCTTGGATATGGACGCCAACAAGTCCTGTATCTTTTCTAAGAGGGTTTTTGGAACATCCTTTCTAAACGGTAGTGTCGTGATCTATCTGTCCACTGCCTATCCTGGAATTCACCTTGCTAACCCCTAGATCTATAACTATCAACATATCTAGGAGGATAGCCACAACTCTACGTGCTTCCATCCAATCTAGGGTTAGAATAATTGTGACGTTGCTTGCTTCCAGCCGATCTAGGGTTAGAAAAATTTTAGAAATACTCCAATCAGGATTGATAATTTGTACTTTGTATATGATCAATCAATTGATGTAGAAGATCATGCATACAACTCAATGGACCAACAAATCCCTTATTAAACATTTCACTGACTTGGATGTACTAAATTTAATTTATCAACCAAGGAACCATACTTTTTTAGATGATCTTGGCATTGTATGTGTACCAAAGAATTCTAATTTGTCATAATCAATTGTGTATAGAAAATCTAATATTCATCTGAAAGAAAAATTAATCTAAAATCAATTTTATCTAAAAGAAAACTTAACTAAATAAGAACTGTTACGATTAAATTCTCTAGTGAGGGTAGTTATTAATGAGTCAATTTTGTTTCAATTACTTAGGATAAGTGTAATAACAATTAATTACTACTCAATAATTTAGTTCAACTTCAAATTAGGAAATATAGCTTAGAAATTTATTCTATTATTATTAATAATTTAAACTATGAAGAGCATTGTAGTTACCTCAAGTGGCCCTTTCTTAATTAGCTTTAATCCCATGTTATGTCTCTTAAATCTTAACTCAAAATTCCATACAAATGACTGAATTGATCTTTACTACAGCTCGAATAGATAAATTGAGAACAAAGTGTAGATAAATTGAGAACAAAGTTCCGATAAATAGGAAAAGTGCATGTATTCAAAATTTATAAAACCTAAGATGCTAGCTCCTCAACCTCTCACAAGATCCAACATATATACAGGATATCAAGAATCTAATTATTATTAGACTTGAAACAACTATCAACTTCCCCAAAAACATAGGTAGAAGACTCGGTCTTATTCTAAACACTAATAAAAACTAAGCATGCAAAGGGTAGAGTGTCACAATCACATTAAGACTTTGCATCATAAAGAATATAGTTATAACTAAAAAAACATGATCAAGAGGGTGTAAATACTTATGAGCCATGACCATTTTTATCATAAATATCTTCTTTCCTGGACATGACTATTTCTATTTGGTGACAACATTAGTAAAAATATAATGAACTATAAATAAATCATTTCAACAATCTTTGACCATTTCCTCCAAACTAGATACGAAAGACTTCACGTGCTATAGGTGATTATCCACTTGGTTGTGGGTTGATAGGTGTCCTTTGTTGTAGGTTGATAGATCCTTCATTGCAAGTTCACAAATCCTTTTTTGTAAGGGTTATTTTATTTTAAAGGAATCTCTTCATCATTAATAACCATAATCAACATAAAAATATATTAAATTAATAGTATTTCATAGATTCACACAATTATTTAGCAATAAAGTATATATTATCCTTTATGCTTTAATACTTAAAATAAGTAGGAGGGTCTAGGTAATGTCTTTGAGACCATGAGAAAAATTATCAAAATTTTGAAACTTAAACAAGGAAAAGAGGAAAATTTAAAGACCCATCATTCCTCCCAATTTAGATTTTTTATTTTCCATGAGAAATTCAATGCATATGGTTATACTAGAATTTAGTTTTTGGTAGTCCATAGGGTTAGTAATTTTTTCTCCTTGCTTTAGGTAGAACCCTTTCTACGTAGATATTCTTTCCCATATGAATTTCTCTAGTGTCCCTTGTTCTCCCCTCCTTCCTAAACAATGCAAGAGAAGGGGTGGGTGAAATTTGAAAGGAAACCAAGTAATTTGGTGTTCATGGGAAGCCTTGATGTATTTGTGTTCCCTTATGACTAATACCAATTAGTTAAAAATAGAATGGGGCTCTTTATTTTTCAATTCCCAAGTCAATTCATTCCAAAAATCTTGGGAGAATTTGAGTGCCTCTTTTTCAACTCCAAATGCCAATTCTTTAAACCTTTTATAGTCTTTTTCCTTGTGTATTCCAATAATTTCTTTTCTACCCCAAGTATGTGGTCATGTGTAAGAAGTTGGGTCCACAAAATGTTCAAAAAGTGGAAGTTTTTTTCATGATTTATAGAATTTGTCACAATTTGATAAAATTTGAAGCACTTACAAATTGAATCTTAAAAAGGTTCAGTAATGTGAAATTTAATATTTTGAGTCTAGTTTCAAAATATGTAATTTATTCTAATACCTAGATGGTACAAATTAATTTTTAATAGGCATTGTATAAAACCCACTTTTTAAAAGTCTTTTTTAAGACCATACCATGCACACGTACATACACCATTATTTGACCCAAATAAAATTATTGTTCTAATTCCTTTTGGGTAAATATGGGTAACAAACTGAAGATTGATTAGTATATTTTTTATAATTTTTCTATAAAAAATGTATTACTTTTTTATTGGCCCTAATTTCTGTTTTTGAAAACCAACATGTGTAGACACCATAATTTGACTTAAACTAATCATTTTTTCATTTTTTAGAGATTTATTTATAGATTGATATCATATAAATTTTTATACAAAAAAATTAACAAATTAAAAGTTATTTAAAAACTAAAAAAAAAACTCAGTTTTTCAAGTTTATGGATCAACTTGCTTATACATTAATTAAAAATAGAAAACATAATCTAATTATAAAAAGACTATATATTTAGAAACTAGACATAATAATCTATAATGGGTTTTAATTTTATAAACCAATTTTGAAAGAAACCATCAACTATATTGCCAAATCTAGATATTTCTCTTGGCATTGCCTTAGTTTTTTAGTTGTAGGTCAAAGGCTAATGTTGGGTTACCAAACCTTTTCCAAGCCTAAAAACAAATAAAAAAGGAGCTAAGATTTCAATTTTTTAGAATGGGTACTCATTTAGGAACGAGATCTCAATCTAAGGCTCAAGATCCCATTCCTTTTGACATTTTTTGGTTGAAACTTCCCCTCTCCTTGGACCCAAATTCTTGCACTTACCCATGTCCACTAGTTCAATCCATTCCTCAAATACCTCATCAAGGTCCTTTGTTTCTTCTCTATTTTTGAGGGGAAGTGACTTCTCCCTTTCATGATATTATTTTCATAGTAGGCCTCTTTGATGTTCATTCTAAATGAATGAGTCTAAAGCCTTTATCTAAACACGTCCCACAAAATTTAGTGGGTTCCAAGCAATATTATATGGAATTGTTGGATTTTGCAAATAAAATTCACATAGTTGATATTGAATTTTTGGAGTGGATCCCTAATAAGCTTTTAAAAATAATGTTGTTGATGATAATAAAATAATATCATTAATTAATTGACTAAATTGAAAAAAAAAAAAAATACTACAAGAATAGGGCTGATGATAGCGTAATTTGGATCTCAAGCAACCAAAGAAGAAAATTAGTGTAGGTAATTAGTCCAACTAACCAAAGTAAATTTTAGAGTGATTTTTTCAGGCAGTTTGTTCGATTCACATTTATGGGCATAGAAACGACCACAAATTCATTGTTTAATAGAATCACATGAATCATAATCTCATCCATCGACAAGGAAAACAAAGTGCATTAGACAACAATGAAAAGAACATAGTTGAACTAGTATGTTTGGAAAACTAGTAATCACCCACTACAAAATCTCAAACCCTCTCTTACCAAGGTGACAAAATCCCTTCTCACATCCAATAAAAACTAAAAAATAAAAGGACAGGGATACTTGACATCAATGCAAGAAAACATAACTTCATTGTATTTTTATTGATGAAAATAGATAAAGATTCACAAGAATCGGTTTCACTACCTACAACTCACACTCAAATATCAAAGGCCGATATTGGAAAAGGCGACCTCTACACACAAAGATTCTTGTTTCTAGACATAACATCCTTCCAAGAATCAAATTCTTCTTCCTCAAAACTGCTGCAAATTAATTTCATTAGCTTCACATTAATTTTGTGTTATCATTTTCTTTCTCTTAAAACTATGTCCATTTCTCCTTGCACTAGCAGAGCTCTCACATTGCATCGATCCCCTTCCACTTGTAGAGCCATCGATCTCCAAATTGAGTCAATTTCTTCTCAATTATTTGATGCCTTTTCTCCCAAAGATAGTGTGTCCTCACCCTCCCAGTTTCATGCTAGAAATAGTCACCATCAGGATCCATTGCATATGACAAAATCCTTTCCTCAAAAAATTTATCTATTGCTTTGTAACATCTCCCACTATGCAATACCAAAACTCCACCACTAGCACTCAAATTACAAAAATAAAAAAAACTAAGAAAATAAAATTAAATTGGGCTCGATGTGCTTGCATCAAACCAGGGAAAACTTTAAGAAACCCCCCCCTCGGCGCAGGTATAAAATCCTGGCGAATCCTATATACTTCCCGATGAAAAATATTAATTTTATTGGTGATTTTTTTCATTTTTTCGGGAAAAAAAATAATCCCAATTGGTGAATATTTTTTAATCCCTAGAAGTTCGTGCAAAATCTTGGTGAATTGCAAATTTTTTAATAGAATAAAATATTTTTCATTGGCGATTAAAACCGTTTTTCAAACCAGATTTTTTTTCCATTGGTGATTAAAACCTTTTTTCAAAGCAAAAAATATATTTTCATTAGCGAATTAAAAAGAATCTCAAAATAGTAAGAAAATCTAGTGGAAAAATAAACAGATATGCCAACGAAAAATCATAGAGGTCATTCAATGAATGTTCGATGGATGACTGTAGTTGCATTCTAGAAGTAAATCTCTCAAGCACTAGACTTGCGATTTGAAACCTTTGGAATAACACTATAACCGTTAGATGCAGACATGTGGTGAGATCAAGGCTCATCGATCATCACTCATTTTTTCTTTTCAATTCCTCAACATTGTACATTTCATTTAATTGAAATTCTCAATATTTTTGAAGAAAGTGTGGTTGTCATACTGCTAGTGCAAACAGTCGCGGCGATTAATGCCATATGTGATATGAACATCTAAAGAAATTTCTTGGACAACTCATAGCTTTAATGAAACAAGAATTTTAATGATTTCATATTGTTTGAACTTTGAGTGATTTTGATAGCTTGTTAGCTTGAGGTACAGGTGAAGTTGGCATGTAGCTAGACATCAATCAAATTAAACATTTTAATTATACAGGCTGGTAGTGGCACTAGTGGCCCATAAATAGGAATAGTAATTCAGTGAATAGTAGATAGTGGCATAAGGGTTTTTATTTTCTAGGGTTAATAAGGATTCACAAAGAAGATGATGCAGTATTGGGGATACTGTAAATTCTCCTACCTACAGTTATCTAGTTACAGAGTAATTAGTAAAAGATGAATTTCCTTCAAGTTCAGAATGGGTGGAATTGGAAAGAAGTTGATTTGGTTAACCTGACTTCTCAGACAGGTTTTTAGCTAGGATGAGGAGCTTTGATGGAGGTAAGTTCTATACCAGTGCATGAAAGCTACGTGCAAAAGATGGGAGCAGATTTGCTTCTCCTCTTGTATTCTAAAAAACTCCCATTTCCACAGCATGGCTCTGGTTCTCAAAGGGGATAAGTACATTTTGTATCTTCACGGCTCCCATTTCCCTAGCATGGCTTTGGTTCTCAAAGGGGATAAGTACATTTTGTATCTTCACGACTCCCATTTCCCCAAGACTGATTAGAAATCCCTTTCCCCGACATGGTTTGCAAATCCACCAGCGGAAGCTTGGAATCATGAATTTATTTTCAGAGCCACAGTTGTATTATGTTGTCACCAAAAGAAGCTTGGAATCATGCATTTATTTTTAGAGTTACATTTGTAGTAAGTTTTCAGCAGTAGAAGCTTGGAAATTGGAATCAATTTGTAATCCATTGTAACGAGCAACAACTTGGAATAAATTATTAAATTTTGTCTATGTAAAGTACTAAAGTGACACACTGACATATGTTATTTATACAAAATAGGAGCTATAGTGCTACTCGTCTATAAAAAGATATATAATAATGTGAAATTGAGATTCAATTGCAATAAAATACATGGTTGTGTTGTGTTATTCTTGAATCCTTGAATCTTTGTTATTCATTTATGCTTAAGATTAAAGAGTTTTTTTCTAAGTTCGGAACTTCAGTTTCTATTAATAATTTAATATATTCAAATCAGTTTTTTTATTTTGAAAAATTAAGTAATATACTTTATGCAATATGCACTTGATAATTCATGGTTATATCAGGCCATCGGGGGAATGCAATCATTCGTTCCACTGATGTTTATGTGTTATAGCGATGTGCTTACTTTTTTTGACTCTATCGATATATCAGAGAGAGCACCTTATGAGTTATGAGTCTTCACCTTCGAGCCATCGGCGGGGCTGTGACGCGGGTTCCACCGATAAAGCATTGTTAGGCCGATGCCTATGGTATTGACTTTAAAACACGTGTCATGTTTATTTTTTTAAGTTAATATCATAAATTACTCAAGTTTCAACCATTGGATGAACATTTGATGTATGGTTGTAGTTGCATTTCGTAATGAAATGCACAAAGTGATGGGCTTCCCAACTTAAACCTCCTGAATCACCCTATAACCGTTAGATTTAGAAAGATCAATGATTAAGATTAAAAACTTGCAACTTGTAGACTTAAGACGTGTCATTCACTTTAATGTTCCAATTTTGAGAAACAAAGCATTTAAAGCACTTTGTACTACTAAGTGTCAACTCAAACTGTCAAGTGATTAATGTTTATTTTTAAAGTTAATATCATAATTCATAAATTACTCAAGTTTCAACCGTTGGATGAACATTTGATGTATGGTTGTAGTTTCATTCCATAATGAAATGCATAGAGCCATGGGCTTCCCAACTTAAACCTTTGGAATCACCCTATAACCGTTAGATTTAGAAATATCAATAGTTAAGATTAAGAATTTGCAACTTGTAGACCTAAGACGTGTCATTCACTTTAATGTTCCAATTTCGAGAAACAAAGCATTTAAAAAACTTTGTACTGCTAAGTGTCAACTCAAACTATCAAGTGATTAATGTTTATTTTTAAAGTTAATATCATAATTCATAAATTACTCAAGTTTCAACCATTGGATGAACATTTGATGTATGGTTGTAGTTGCATTCCGTAATGAAATGCATAGAGCGATGGGCTTCCCAACTTAAACCTCTAGAATCACCCTATAACCGTTAGATTTAGAAAGATCAATGGTTAAGAATTTGCAACTTGTAGTCTTGTAGACTTGTAGACCTAACTCCTAAGACGTGCCATTCACTTTAATGTTCCAATTACGAGAAAAAAAGCATTTAAAACACTTTGCACTTTGAAATTGTACAGTGATTTTTAAAGTCTTCACTCTTCAGATTTATCATTGCGGTGCACCACCATTTTTTGGATTCCACGGTTCCACTTCCAACAACACCATTCCAATTTTCAAGAGTCGGGACTCAAAATCTGGGTAAGTGAAAGAATTCCTATGGCTACATTTCATCGTTTGACATTTCTTAAAATCTTATATTGTTAAAGTTTGAAGTTTGGGTTTAGAGACCCAAGAATTCATTAAAATTAAGGAGGACTAATAGGTATTACATATTAGGGAATTCAAATTTCACAACTTCACATTTGTATAAGCATGTCTACCACCAGTACCACTAGAGCAATATCTAATAAAAAAATACATTATGTAGAACTGCTTAAAACCCCAGGTTTCACCAATGGGTACCATGATATTTATGATCCTGAAATCTATGGTAGGCGTACCTCAAAACTTAGATTTTCATCTCAAAATAAGGCTGCAAATAAAATGCAAGTTTATAGTATCAGTGCACTGTGGGTAACTGGATTAGGGTGCATGATGTTACATGAAGTTTTCCCTTGCCCAGAATTTATCATGGTCTCTACCAAAAATTATGATGATAAGAAAAGAGAAATTGTTAATAAAGATAACCAAGAAGAATTGTTATCCATTAATGTAGAAGAACTTGGAAAAGTGTTGGGGTTTACAACCGAAGAATTTGGAAACCACCACATTGACCTACAAAAGCTTGCTAGTGATTATGAAGCAGTGGAAGAAAGGCTGAAAAATGATTTCTTAAATAAAATAGTTAAGGATAGAAACAAATTGAAAGGTGATCATAAGCCTCCTTATAATTTGGATATTTTAAAACCATGGGTTCAGGATACTATTTCCATGCTAGCATTTTGCCTCGGTCTGGATAGCAATTTGGAAGTGGGTGCAAGCCTCCTTGAAATGGTATATAATATCCTTTATGCTGATGAGCATGTCAAATATAATTATACTCAACACATTGTAAAATCCATGCATAAAAAAATTTTAATGATTAAAGTAGGTTCCACCAAGACATTTAGGTTCACAACCTACTTGTGCTATCTTTTTCTATTCAAATTTAGAGGAATGTTTCAGACCAACAAGCTTTAGATTAAGCCCTACAGTAATGAAGAGGAAAATAAAATGGCTCTAGTATATGAATGGACCATTGAGATAAGGATGCATGATTCTCGAAGGAACTATAGTCATTTTGTAGACTAGTTTTTAGCTCCATTGCATCAAGTAATTACAAATACTCCAATGCCTAGATTGCCTATGTCATGTAGAAACTGCATGCAACTAGGAAAAGAAATACAATTGGTTGATTGGTACTTAATGGATGAATATACTATGCTAAGATTTTATGGATGGGGAGTATAGCCATACAAACATCCAATACATGTGACAGAAAGGGTTTTTTCATTGGAATATGTAAGGTAGGTGCAGAGTGTTGATGAAATAAACTTTCTCATTCAGCAAAAGAAGACCTTATTTCCTTCTTTACCTTTTTCATGTGGAGGGTTCACATTCGAGAGAAAAGCATTTAGTGTGGCACATAATCTTTTGAATTTTTTTGACTTTGATGCTATCTGTCACTGGCAGTATGATCCATGTGACATCATTAAATCAATGATTTTGGCCAATAGGAATGTTGCAAATAGAATTCAACATCAAAGTAAACCCTTGGTTGAAAACTTGAGAAACAAGGATTCTTGGGATGAGATCAAAATAGCAATGGAGAAAAGTGTTGCTGAGAATGGTATTTGTTTTGAACAATTATTAGCAAAAATTATGGCATTGCACTGAAATACAATCAGGACATACAACATTTTTTATGAAAAAAGTGATAAAACATCTAGTAGAGTAAAAATTCCAGGTTCTCTAGAGAAGGAAGTTATAGAAAAAAATTGGTCACGATAAAAAATTACTGCCTTTTGGTCTATGAGGAAGGACCTAGGTGATCCAAGAGCTCTTGCAGAGTATGGAGCTAATGAAGAAGATAAAGAGTTTAGCAAATTGTGGAATATAGATAATCCTGATCAACGTGGAAGCAAAGGAAGTGATGAATCTGATGATGAATCTAATGATGATATTGATAGTGAAGAAAAAGAACAAATCCATGCCAATTACAAACCTAGTTTAAGTGAGGCCGCAAAAGAAACATATGCTTCAACATATACTTTAGGAGCAGTCATACTTGAAAAAATTGGTTATGAAGGTGGTCCTTTTGGGTCTAAAGGACAAGGCCCTTGGACAATAACAAATGTTGAGCATAGAAAAACAGATGATAAATCTAGCCTTGGGCTTGGAGGTGAAAAAGTAGACCAAAGGACTACAAGTCAAACTCAATTTGTTAGAGCTTCTAATCCTCATCCTCATGGTAAGATACAATCACAACTATGACATTCCCTTGGTGGAAAGCTTAGTGCAACTGGGAGTGCCATTGGTGGTGATTGTATGGGTAGTAGTACTAGTAGTGGTCAACATGTACTACAACAACAAATTACACACAATACTAAGAGGAAAACAATAAAAAATACCACAAAAACACTAGGTGATCAAGGCAATCAAAAGAGGCAAAGGATTTTGGCAGGTCCAAGTCACACTATTAGTGGATCCACCACAAAGGAGTTATTTCCAAGAAATCCCCCAATTCCAGTTAGTGTGGGTGCGACATCATTAGCAACTGCAAGTACTCCTATTCCTTCGTCATTCAAGCATTCCATTGTTCCTACCTCCCCAAGTTATGATTTCATTGAAGAGTTTAAAAAGAAATCAGACTTGAATTAAAAAAGAAAAGAAGCAACTGATGGAGAGTGTGTCTGTTGTAACTTCAAAGCCTGCAACAACCATGGTATTACCCACATTTGACACAAATAAATAAATCATGGAGTACACAATTTTTGTTACCACAATTCAAAACAAACCAATAAATCAGATGGATCGATCTGAATACCAAGTAACTAATTTTCAATTGGATTTTTTTGGCCTGAAAAATACTAACAAAATTAATGTATCAAAGAAGAACAATGAATTGGTGTACACATCATTGCTAACGAAAGATAGAGAGAGGAAAAGGTTGCAGACCCAAATAGAAAAGTTACAGGAAGACCTAGAAAGTGAGAAAGAAAAGAGGAAAGCAGTAGATAACAAGAGCCATGAATTAGAAAAAATAATAATAAAATTTTCCTCTACATCAACAAGAAAAGAGGATAAATCAAATGAGAGAGAAGTGAATTACCCGAAGCGAAGGATAGATGAGAGCAACAAGAAATATGATGAGGAAAAATCAACTTCAGAGAAATTAAGACTAAGCATTGTGAATGGAAATGCACAGTGAGAACAAAAATTGGAGAAACAGAGAAAAACAAATGAAAGATTGGAGATAGAGCCGACGGAAGAAAAAGAAGAAATTAAGTCTTCTCAAAATAAGTTATCTACATTTTGTAGAGATACAATGAGGCATATGAAACAAAAGATCTGGGATGAAATAATCCAGAGGTTTGATCATTTGTGTGACATGTTTCAATTGATTGATGCTATCAGACAACATTATAAGAATCTCAACAAATATTTAGTGGACAACAAAAACGTACTGGAATTAGAGAAATCTGCAAATCAAGTTCTACAAACAGTCTACAAAGCTAGTGGCAATGATTTGAAATCAAAAGGGATTACTAATCGGATTGAAACCTCAATGAAGTTGTCATCTATCATTGAAAAGTGTTCGAGAATGTTTGGAACAAAGGAATATTTGCATTTGGTTGCAAACAAGATGAAGGTGGTGGATGAAAAGGTAAGAAACTTCACAGAGCTTGGTTTTCTAGAGGCTTTTGACACAAATGAGCAATTCATTGGAAAGGATGGTTTCAGAAAGAAGATGGAAGGTGCAAGGAAGATTGATTTGGACCAGTTTCCTTAGAACCCAGATGTGAACTATTTGGACTCCATTAGAACACTGATAACCTTGAATGCAAAATTGACTGAAGAATTCAAGACGGGTTCCACTTCCAATTACAATCATGAAATGTTAACAAAACTTCAAGTCAAAAACATCAGTTAGAAAAAATGTAAATTCCACCACCTAAAGAGTGGGAGTTGCTATAAAAGGTGATACAATGACTTGATTTATTATTTTCAATCTCCATTGTATTGATCTTCCAAGTTCCAACTCAGCTCTGTGTAGATTTGTCTTTGGGAATTGGCAAGATTTTGCATTTCCAATGCCAATATGTACTCCTTCATGTGAAATTCAATTAAAAATCTCAAATTCAGACTTCAGTAATGTGATGATGTTCAATTATCTAGATTTTGTATTATTTATTTTATCATTTGAACTAGTGATGAACTGTTAGCTCATTATATTTACTTCTTGGTAGAGCTTCCAAGTTAGGGATGTTGAACGATGAGCTCATTATATTTACTTCTTGGTAGAGCTTCTAAGTTATGGATGTTGAAATGTTAGCTTTTGTTATGTTTGACTGAAAATATTGATCAGTATCCACCAACTTACACCTCACCCACATCCCACATATTGCAAAAATACACTACATTTGACTTTATGATTAGCACAAATTATAGAGATTTGTGTGACAAGATCCATTTTGTGGCTCACATTACTACTTGATCAATGATCATGTCCATAAATAAATCTAAAACCCCATGGTCATAGCCCCTATTCTTGAAGAATTCAAATTCAATGTACTGACAAATTAAATGTACTTCCACACACTCAATTTGAATAACATAAACAACCACTTTGGAGATAGCCAAATAAGTTAATAACTTATAAGCACATGAATCCACAACAGTTGAACAGTCGAAATAAAATTAGTAAATATTTGTAAACTTCTCCATTGTATTGATCTTCAAAGTTCAAATGATATGCATTATAAAAATAGTTTATGATATGAGATGGATGTGCGAATTGGTGAAATCTATTATCTATCTTCTTACTATTTTCTAATATAAAGTATAATAAAAAATGATGTGATGATCCATTGATATCCTATTGGGGTCTTGATCTCTCTTATATATGATAGGAAACGAGCTACAAACTCCTTGCAAAAATTCATGACGTTTGACAACCAAACATAACTCAAATTATAAATAAAACAATGTCGCGGGTGAATGCACCAATCTGTTAATCTCCAAGAAGAATCCCATGACCACTGACCACCTAAGATATGTTCAAGGCTTCTACTCCATGATAGGGCACTCATCATGCTATTGGCTGGTGTTCTTCCTTTGAATCTGATGGTTGTCCCATTGGATCTAATTCTAACACATCTACAGTTTGCCTAATAAACATATTGGCTGTAGAGAGGTGATGGATGTACTCTTGTTCAACATAGGTGTCCACGTTAGAAATTGCCTCTTTCATATCATATTCCATAGACATTATTTTTTCGAGTTGCTTATGAGTGTTTTGTAAAACCATAACCTCGTCATTTATTTCTTGCAACGCAACAGTTAGAAGCCCAACAAGCTCTTCCTTCCAATCATCATATTCTCATAGATTTTCGATGCCAAAATGAAGTGTCGAGAGTCAGACTGAATCAAAGCAGTCAAAGTCCTCCCTAAGCATGTTATGATATCCATTATGTGATTCTACCAACTTGTTATATGTCGGTAATATTTTTCCTTTCATGACATTCTTATCTACGAGATCCTTTTTTTTCTCCATCATTCTAGGCTGCAATTATTCATTATCCACCAATGTAATGTGTGTCTGTTTGAATACTTTCCAATATTCAATAGCACATTTCATCATTTTTTTGAATCTTTCTTTTATCATTTCAGATATATTGTTATATTTGATGGTTTTCACTTCTTTCTCCAATTCTTTGCATTTCCCCTGGGATTTCAAATGGAAATTCTTCCAGTAGGCTGCATCAGCCAATGCATCAAGCACTCTCTTATCTTTTTCTGGGTTCATTTGGGTTGTACCCAGATCCTGAATACATTTTGTCATTTGCTTCTTATGTTAAGTTCATTGTTGTATCCCCTCTTTTTCTGAAGCTATCAAATACAATTGAAGAGCTAATATCCTACCTTGGCAGGAGCAACACTCCAGCTTCTTGAAGCAGTTCTCTACCTCTTTCAGGAGTGATGGACTCCATTTCCCTTTCTACCTCCCTTTTCAATTCCTTCAGAGCGGTTGCCTCATCTTCAGGAGTGATATCCTGTATCTGTTGTCTCATTTTTTTACCTTTATATTCATAAACAAATTATTTAAATTCAGAAGATTTAACAAAATCACAATCAAAAATAAATTGTTGTCCAACCCTGACCCTCACATCATTAGATAGTTCATTTTATTCCTCAAATCTTACAGTATTCTACTATTAAGGGGGCTCGCACTATGCAATCATAGGAGCATTGATTTGTTTGACCTACTCACCCTCTTCATCACCCTAATCTTCTTCACTTATATCAGTATCTAGAAAAAAATACCTCAGGAGTAGGTTGTGAAGGTATTTAATCCAAGGGCTCTATGTATTCAGCTTGTACCCCTGAAAAGGTTGCATGAGGTGCATCAAAAACAACTAGGGGAACATCCTTTACCAGTTCATTGACATGAGTGATGAGTTGCTCAATTCTTGTTAAAGGATCTTGTATCTCACCAAATGCCTTTGAATAAGATGGGACATTTTTTCTCTTCCATTCCTCTGCAAGAATAATCTTGTTATAGATGGCCATTCTTTCCTTGGTGGAAGCCTCATCATGGTTTCTTATGACATCTTCGATTGAGAACAAATGTTCATACCCTAATAGCCCTTGCGATAATCTCGCCTTGTGAACAAACCCTTTTGCATCAAATTGTTTCCTTACATCACCTAGAGGTAGGTTGTACTATGCTAATTTACCATCAATTTCTCCATATCCTTCATTGGCAACCACTGTAAAGTCTCCAAAACATATGGTGTTGGGCATAATTGATTTTTTTCTATGTCCTTTGAGGTGTTTGGAATCAGATTTTTCCAATTGCCTCAAAATTTCTAAATAAGAAATTTAGTCAGGAACTACTCATGGTATCAAGTGTGGAGCCCCTTCGAACCCATAAACCCTTATCACTATACAATTAGGGAAAGCATACCAGTCTCCCCAGTTACGATTCACTTTATTTCTCTAGCCATTTTCCTTTGGTCTTAGAAATTGATAGGGTAGGGTTGAATGGAACACTCACTGCTCGATGCTTTGGGTCCTTGTTCTCAAGAACTCCTAGGTGACTCTCCCACCTTAACCTTTAGGCCATATCTCATGTGTAGGCACCCCTGGTTCTACTGGCCAACCCCACTATCAACAAACTCTCAATCTACCAAGCCAATCTTGGTGCCTTGCCACTAACTCTCCCTTAGCCCTTAATCTTCCCTAAAGGCTAATTGTCCTCACCACTCCATTAGGTCATTGTAGGGGTGTAGATATATTTTCAATGGCTTCGCAACATCTACCTAGGGTTCTTGAACAATCACCAAACTCCAACTCTCCATCGCTTTCACCAAACCCTCACCTAGGGTTTTAGTTCCCTAAATTCTAGGCTTCCAAAATAGGTCTTTCCTCCGAGAAAATGTGGCAACTCTCCCAAGTTCTCCAAAGAACCATAAATATTTTCTATGGATTCTTAGTCGTGGTACCTACCACTTCAATATTCCAAAGGTCTTAACCCTTGACTGCCCGTACACAGGTCAGACCTTCAAGTTTTGCAAAATAGGCCTTTTTTTTTAGGTTTTTCTGACCACATAGTGGACTGTTATTTTGTTCTCCACTCTAACAGATTGTTGAAGCCTCCTCTTTGTTACCAAGCCTCTTTAAGGCTTCTATCCACCTTTCTACCATGTGGTTTATCAGGGAAAGGTTCCCCCTACAAGCCAAGTGCTTTGCACTTCATGACTTTCCTAGTCGGGCACTGTCAAGCTCACCTAGGAGAAGTCTTTCTTCATGCTTTTGTTACTCCTGACCACTCCTAAACCTAGATTATGTACAAACATGGAGCCTAACCACATTTCCCAAGGGCCCATACTCAAGTACAGTGGGGAAAGTAATTAGGACTCCATACTACAGTCTGCCAGACAAAAATAATAAACTAAAAGACCAAACTAACTATAAAAGAATGCTTGAAATGCACACACTAACTATCTACTATCCCACACAAAGCTTGGAAAGCAATTGAAATATGTTCTATATAATTCACAGTGCCATGATCACATCTGTAACACACAAACTCAACACAAAACATTGAATTTCATACTTCCTTCTCACTGTTCACACTTAGCATTCATCAATTTTCAAAATTTCAAAAGCTTCCAAATGCCTTCCAACCTTTCACACAGGTTGAGGCAACCCTTAAATAGGTTTCCCAAAGTATTTATTCCTCCCTTTGGTCAAACAAGTCAGTTACCAAGTGGCAAAAGTGCAAAAAAGTTCCATTTTTCCACTTTTGCCTATTCAAAGAACCTAACAAAAGTGAGTGTCTAAACTCATAAACTTTTCCACTCTTGATAGCTCCTGATAGCTTTTGATAGCTCCTGATAGCTTCTTATAGCTCTTGACCAAGGTATTTTATTAATTTTCTAACTCAATTGCAATGTTCAACATGACCTTATAACTTCAAAAACAAATTTGCCTAAGCCTAGTGTTTCCTAGGTGTTTTCTAGGTGTTTTCTAGGTGCTCCTGCACCATTCTCCCCCTCTCTTCCAAACACTAAGGAATGGAAGGAGAGATCAATGACATATCAATGCCATGCTTCTTGAACTAATCTTCTTGTACCCATGTAGCCTCAGATTCAAGCTTGTTCTTCCACTTGATAAGATGCTCCATGTACACTCTCTTCCTTGTAGACTTCTGTACTCTTGACTCCAAGATGCTCTCTGCTTGAAGGTTATCTTTAGGAGGTAAGGCTAGTTGCTAACTTCCTTGAAGACCTCCCTACTATTCTAATCCATATCTTGGACGGATCCCTTGTACCTAATCAAATCAACAATATTGAAAACTGGTGAAATTCTCAAATCAGAAGGTAACTCCACCTTGTATGCATTCTTCCCATACTTGGCTAATATCTTGCATGGTCCTACTCTTTTCATTTGCAACTTGGTTGACATTCCCTTCTGCAACCTTGATTTGTTAAGGTGAACAATGACAAAGTCTCCTACTGTGAATTGCACATCCTTCCTTGACATGTCTACCTTGTCTTTCAATTTTTGAGTAGCCTCGATGACTGTCCTCTTCACCTGCTCCTAAATCTCTTTCATGGTCTGAGTGAAGTCCTCTACATGTCCACTCCTATTCTCCATAGCTCCTAGATCCTTGAGCTCACATATCCCTCTTGGGTGCATTCCATACACAACCTCAAAAGGACTCTTCCCTGTGGTTCGGTTCACACTGTCATTATAAGCATACTCAGCCTGTGAGATAACCATATCCCAAGTCTATCCATATTCCTTAATTAGACACCTTAGTAGGTTACCTAGCACCCTGTTAACCACTTCTGTTTGACCATTGGTCTGAGGATGGTAAGCTGATCCAAAGGATAGGTTGGTACCTATCTCCTCCAGAGAGTCTTCCAAAAGTGACTCATGAACTTCACATCCCTGTTTGAAACAATACTCAATGGAAATCCATGGATCCTTACAATCTCCTTGAAGAAAAGGTGAGCAATGTAGCTAGCATCATGAGTGGTCTTTCAAGGAATAAAGTGACACATTTTGTTGAATTTGTCCACCACTACATAGACACTATCAAATCCCATCTTGGTCTTAGGGAGTCCTACCACAAAATCCATGCTCACACACTCCCATGGTCTTTTAGGAATGGGTAGGGGTTGATATAGGCCAGCATTACTAGCTCCTCCCTTGGCTTTCATACACACAACACATTGCTCCACATACCTCCTGACATCTCTTGCCAACTTAGGCCAATAGTAGAACCTTTGCACTAGTTCTAATTTCTTATTGATGCAAAAATGTCCACTAAGACTACCATTATGCTTTTCCTAAATAAGGTTTTCTCTCATTGACCCTTTTGGAACACATAACTGATTCCCTTTAAACAACAATCCACTTTGCAAAGTATACTCTGTGTATTGGCTATGAAAATGATTCTCAAAGTCAGAACATACCTTGTAGGCCTCTGAGAAATCTTCATCTTCCCCATAGAGATTCTTGAAACTCTCTATCCCAATGCTCTTGATCTATATTTCTTGGACTGTCAGCAATCTTCTACTCAATGCATTTGCTACCTTGTTCAATTGTCCCTTCTTGTGCTTGATGGTGAAGGTAAAAGCTTGGATGTACTCCATCCACTTCAAATGTCTATTGCTCAACTTCTCTTGGGTGTTGATATAACTAAGTGCCTGATTGTCTATAAAGACCACAAACTCCTTGGGTAGAAGGTAATGCCTCCACTTCCTCAGTGACTGAACCAAAGCATAAAGTTCTATATCATAGGTTGAGTACTTCTTTTTAGCTTCATTGAGCTTTTCACTAAAGAAAGCTATAGGTCTTCCTTCTTGACTAAGCACTCCTCCTACTGCCATTCCACTAGCATTACACTCCATAGTGAACAATTTATCAAAGCTTGGTAATAAGAGAATAGGTTGAGTTGCCACCTCTTGTTAAAGTTTCTCAAATCCTTTCTCAACTTCTTGAGTCCATACAAACTTAGTTTTCAAACCACCCTTAATTGTATCTAGGACTGGTGCACATATGCCACTAAAGTTTCTTATGAATTTCCTATAAAATTGAGCCAATCCATGGAAACTTCTTACCTCAATCCCTGTAGTTGGTGTAGGCCAGTTTAGGATAGCTTCCACCTTGCTTGGATCCATTTTCAATGATCCTTGGGATACTACAAAACCCAAATATATAAGCTCTTGTTTAAAGAATTCATACTTTTCTAGATTGATGGCTAACTTCTCCTCTTGCAACCTTCTAAGAACCATCTCCACATGTTTAAGGTGTTCTTCTGCTGTCTTGCTAAAGATGAGTATATCATCAAGATATACAACCACAAATATCCCTGTAAAGTCTTTGAGTACTTCATTCATGAGCCTCATGAATGTGCTAGGGGAATTAGAGAGGCCAAATGGCATCACTCTCCACTCATACAACCCATATGTTGTCTTGAATGCTATCTTTCACTCATCTCCATCCTTGATTCTGATCTGATGGTATCCACTCTTGAGATCCAATTTGGTATAATACTGAGCTCCTCCAAGACAGTCCATCAAGTCTTCAATTCTAGGAATAGGCAACCTATACCTAATTGTGATTCTATTGATTGCTCTAGAATTAGTACATAACCTCCATTTTCCTCCTTTCTTTGTTGCTAAGACTACTGGTACTGCACATGGGCTGATGCTCTTCTTAATTAATCCTTGATCCAACAACTCTTGCACTTGTCTAGCCACTTCCAAATTCTGATTAGGTGTAAGCTTGTAAGCTACTTTGTTAGGAAATGAAGCCCCTGGTATGAAGTCAATCTAATGACTAATAGCTTTTTCAGGAGGTAAAGTTGCAAGTGTACCATCATTTACTATGTCTTTGTACTTCTCAAGCAAATTCTGGACTGCTTCGGGTATGACTAGTTTTTCAGTCTTATCTTCCTCTTTGGTCTGTAACAAGACTACATATCCTTCACCTCCTTTATGCAGGGTGTTTAGGAACTCTTTACCACTACTCAACAAGACACTTGGTGTCTTTGACTGTCCTTCATCCTCCTCTGATAGTGACTGCAACTTAAAGGTCTTCCCATCCTTCTTAAATGAAATTGTGTTCTCCTTTCCATCATAGATGGCACTCTTGTCATACTGCCATGGTCTTCCTAATAGAAGATGACATGCATCCATGGGTAATACATCAAAAATTAGTTTGTCCTTGTACCCTCCAATGGAGAACTCCACCATTAATTTCTCATTGACTAGAACACTCTGCCCTTTGTTGAGCCATGTCATCTTGTAGGGGTTGGTGTGGGGTACCTTTTCCAATTTGAGCTTCTTTACTACCTCTTCTGAGATTATATTATCTATTGAACCTGAATCTACAATGACCTTGCATACTTTTCCAAGTATTTTGCATCTCACTCTAAATAGAGCTCTTCTTTGTTTTGGTTCTTCCTTGACCGGTTGTCTGATCAAAACTCTCCTAAAAATAATATTCTCTCCCATTTTAGATTCAATATGACTGATCTCAGGTGATTTAGTGCTCATGGTGTCCTCTTGTGCATATGCCACCCTCTTCTCAGCATTTGAAGATGATTCTTTCTCCGGGCACCTATAAGCTGGATGGCCTACTTGACCACAATGGTAACATTTCATGGTAGCAAAGTATGAATTGCTCCTGCCTGTTCCTCTTCCTTTGTTTGATCCTCCTCGAGAACCTCTACCTCTTCCATAACCCCCTCTAGAAGGTGCTTCACTTCCATGCTCTGTAAGTTTGGATTCACCTTGGTTTCTTTGTTCATTTCCTCTACCTTGGTAGCCACCTCTTTGCCCTCTTTGATTTCTTTGATCTCTGCCTTTGCCTCTACCTTTGGAATTAGAGTCTTTCTTCTTTTTCAGTTTCTCCTCCACTTTAAAATCCATTTGATAACAACTATGGAGGTTGGTGAGTGTAAAGAGACTCAGCTCTTCTTGGATGTTCCATTTGAGGCCATTTAGATACCTCACCACCTTGATGCTTTCAACTTCTTGCACCCTAGATTGAAGACTTAGTTTTTGGAACTCCTCTATGTAGGCAGCTACATCTAGGTCTCTTTGCCTAAGGTTTTGCCTCTTCTTATGCAATTGGACCTCATAGTCCTCAGGTAGATAATACTCCTTTACTTTGGCCACCATAGCTTTCCAACTTGAAATGTGTTTCTTGCCTTCATTCTCTCTTTCTTCTTGTAGGAACTTCCACCAAGTCTATGCTTGTCCCCTTAGCCTTGATTTTTCTATCTTCACCTTATGTGCCTCAGTAACTCCATCACACTCAAAGTGATTATCCATTCCTTCTATCCACTCCATAACCAACTCTGCATCCATTCTTCCTGTGAAGATGGGAATAACCTTCTAATGCTTTACCACTAAAAGCCTTCAATGCCTTGAGGAAGGGTTCCTCCTTTAGTGGAGGATCAGGGTCTGGTTCAATGTCCTCCTCAACCTGATCCTTAGCCTTGTCTCTAACTAGTCCTAGTTGTACCTTCATCTTGCCTGCAACCTGTACCACCTCTTCAAGCTATTTGTTTTTCTCTTGTTGCTCTGTCAGGTCTCTTTCCAATTCTACATTGGTCACCATGGTGTTAGAACCACTTGATTCAAACTCTGACATGCAAGTCTCTATCCCAAATCTTTAACTTGCTCTGATACCAATCTGATAGGGTAGGGTTGGATGGAACACTCACTGTGCCATGCTTTGGGTCCTTGTTCTCAAGAACTCCTAGGTGACTCTCCCACCTTAACCTTTAGGCCCTATCTCATGTGTAGGCACCCTTGGTTCTACTGGCCAACCCCACTATCAACAAACTCTCAATCTACCAAGCCAATCTTGGTGCCTTACCACTAACTCTCCCTTAGCCCTTAATCTTCCCTAAAGGATAACTATCCTCACCACTCCATTAGGTCCTTATAGGGGTGTAGATATGTTTTAAATGGATTCATAGCATCTACCTAGGGTTCTTGAACAATCACCAAACTCCTTCTCTCCATCGCTTTCACCAAACCCTCACCTAGGGTTTTAGCTCCCTAAATTCTAGGCTTCCCAAATAGGTCTTTCCTCCAAGAAAATGAGGTAACTCTCCCAAGTTCTCCAAAGAACCATAAATATTTTCTATGGATTCTTAGTCTTGGTGCCTACCACTTCAATATTTTAAAGGTCTTAACCCTTGACTGGTCGTACACAGGTCAGACCTTCAAGTTTTGCAAAATAGGCCTTTTTTATAGGTTTTTCTGACCACACAGTGGACTGTTATTTTGTTCTCCACTCTAACGGATTGTTGAAGCCTCCTCTTTTTTACCAAGCCTCTATAAGGCTTCTATCCACCTTTCTACCACGTGGTTTATCAAGGAAAGGTTCCCCCTGCAAGCCAAGTGCTTTGCACTTCATGACTTTCCTAGTCGGGCATTGTCAAGCTCGCCTAGGAGAAGTCTTTCTTCATGCTTCCGTTACTCCTAACCACTCCTAAACCTAGCTTATGTACATACATGGAGCCTAACCACATTTCCCAAGGGCCCATACTCAGTTATAGTGAGGAAAGTAATTAGGACTCCATACTACAGTCTGCCAGACAAAAATAATAAACTAAAAGACCAAACTAACTATAAAAGAATGCTTGAAATGCACACACTAACTATCTACTATCCCACACAAAGCTTGGAAATCAATTGAACTAAATTCTACAGAACTCACAGTGCCATGATCACATCTGCAACACACAAACTCAACACAAAACACAGAATTTCATACTTCCTTCTCACTGTTCACACTTAGCATTCATCAATTTTCAAAATTTCAAAAGCTTCCAAATGCCTTCCAACCTTTCACATAGGTCGAGGCAACCCTTAAATAGGTTTCCCAAAGTATTTATGCCTCCCTTTGGTCAGACAAGTCAGTTACCAAGTGGAAAAAGTGCAAAAAAGTTCCATTTTGCCACTTTTGCCTATTCAAAGAACCTAACAAAAGTGAGTGTCTAAACTCATAAACTTTTCCACTCCTGAGAGCTCCTGAGAGCTTCTAATAGCTCCTGACCAAGGCATTTTATTAAGTCTCTAACTCAACTGCAATGGTCAACATGACCTTATAACTTCAAAAACAAAATTGCCCAAGCCTAGTGTTTTCTAGGTGTTTTCTGGGTGCTCCGTCACCAGAAATCTTTGTACTTCTAGGGATAGGTTATAATTGCACGGATATCCCAACAACTTCATCAATGGTTTTACAAAAAATTATTCAAAAGAAAGGTAATGAGACCTACCAAATCGATTGTCCCACAATGAGTTCCACATTTGCATAGGTTTAAAATCTCCATTTTCACCTGTATCTTTTATCCTTAATTCTTCACTCCAAACACCTCTGACCTGTCTCTCGTACAATAGAAAATGCATAAGAAAAGAATAGTGTTCAAAATTAATATTATCACTATTATTTTTTATCTTTTCAATCCCTGGATGTAGGGCATTGGCCAAGTAGCTAGCATAATCAAATGGCCTAGAATCCTTGCTTTGTATGTCTGTAGCTAAGACCATTGGGGCAATCGACATGAGAGGTGGAACCTCTACTCCCAAAACCTGACCAGTTGAATAATAGGTGTATCGGAAATACTCTTCAAACCAATCTTCATGGAAAGGAGGGTTTTCACTACTAGAGAACCTCCCGAGTTGGCCTCCTTCATCCCTGGGCCTATGCAAAGGTAATTTCCATATCTTATAGCTGGTATCCATGTGGCAATACTCTGTCAAGAAATCTTTGATTGTGAATGATAAATTCAGTGAACACTCTAACTGAAATACATTAGAAATGAGATCCCTAGAAATAACAAGCATGTCACCCCTGCCATGTGAGTGAATAGTTATTTTCTTGGGGTCATATCTGATAGCAATAGCTATAATTAGCTTTGCGTTCAAAAACACATTGAGCACCACAAGTCTTCCCAGGTTCAACCTCCATGGATTGCAGACTGGTTGAAACCTAAATTATTTTCTGTAATGGTACATGAAGAGGTTGTACCCTCGTTGCAGTGTCCAAATATCCCCTAAGACCTTTTTCTTTCCCGATAGTCGTTCCATGGAAGGATTAATTTGAGCACTCCTCTTGGGTCTCGGCCTTGACCCAGGACAATGATCTATTAGGTCTTCATTTAGGAGTCTCTTAGGCTTTTTGGTTTTCTATTTTTTAGCTTTGGGTTTGTCTGTACTCTTTTCAATTATTTAAATATTAATCTTTTGATGAAAATAGCTTCTCACCTGGGTCTGAAAGTGAAGTACTTATGTGAGTCTCGCCAAGTGACCTCCATAGTCCACTGGTCTTTGTTGCGTCAAAACTCCAAGTTTGTGCGTTTCTGCTTCTGCCCTAAGCGAAATCTTCCAGGATTTTGTAACAACTATGTGATCAACTTGTGATATAATTCAATTCAATTCTTGTTCATAAATGCACCACAGCACGGCTGCACGATGCCTCAGGATGTCACATCAGTCTTTCACTGATAGCCACCCTCTCCACCGATGGACACCTATCCTTCATTCTATCAGTGGGATGCTAGATAATGTTTCCCCTATGCACCATAGTTCCCCCGATATACTTTATGCATTCGATAATTCATGCCCATGGGTATAATTCAATGATTCATGGTTACTTTTGTTGACAACTTGACTCTATTGGTATATCAGGAGAGCACCTTAGGAGTCAGCCTGATAGAGTATTGTTACACCAATACTAGGTTGTGAGCTATTTTCATTGGGCCATCAGTGGGACTGTGATGGGGGTTCTGCCGATGAAGCATTGTTAGGCCAATGGTATTGAATTTTGTTAGGAATGGGGAAAGGACTACGTCACTACAAAATTTCAAATTTGTTTAATATTTATGAATGCAATGTAAATGTAGGCTATAATAAGGATCTTGTCACACAAATTTATACGATTTGCATTATTCATAACATCAAAGTGTGGTATATTTTTGTGATTATTGATAAAATATGATAATTCATGCCCATGGTCATAAATTATAATTCATGGTTACTTTTGTTGACAACTTGACTCTATCGGTATATCGGGAGAGCACCTTAGGAGTCAGCCTGATAGAGTATTGTTACACCAATACTAGGTTGTGAGCTATTTTCATCTAGCCATCGGCTGGACTTTGATGGGGCTTCCGTCGATGAAGCATTGTTAGGCCGATGGTATTGAGTTTTGTTAGGAATGGGGGAAGGACTACGTCAATACAAAATTTCAAATTTGTTTAATATTTATGGATGCAATGTGAATGTAGGCTATAATATGGATCTTGTCACACAAATTTCTACAATTTGCATTGTTCATAAAATCAAAGTGTGGTATATTTTTGTGATTATTGATAAAAAAAGATAATTCATGCCCATGGTCATAAATTATAATTCATGGTTACTTTTGTTGACAACTTGAATCTATCGGTATAACGGGAGAGCACCTTAGGAGTTAGCCCGATAGAGTATTGTTACACTGATACTAGGTTGTGAGCTATTTTTATCGGGCCATCGACGGGACTGTGATGGGGGTTCCGCCGATGAAACATTGTTAGGCCGATGGTATTGAATTTTGTTAGGAATGGGGGAAGGACTACGTCAATACAAAATTTCAAATTTGTTTAATATTTATGGATGCAATGTGAATGTAGGCTATAATATGGATCTTGTCACACAAATTTCTAAAATTTGCATTATTCATAAAATCAAAGTGTGGTATATTTTTTTTATTATTGATAAAATAAGATAATTCATGCCCATGGTCATAAATTATAATTCATGGTTACTTTTGTTGACAACTTGACTCTATCGGTATATCGGGAGAGTACCTTAGGAGTCAACCCGATAGAGTATTATTACACTGATACTAGGTTGTGAGCTATTTTAATCAGGCCATCGGTGGGACTATGATGGGGATTCCGCTGATGAAGCATTGTTAGGCTGATGGTATTGAATTTTATATAATTTATAAAATATCATCAACTATAGTTTGACTTTGGCATATGATTCATGAAGTTCAATTAGCAATATAATATAAAATATCATGGAGACTTGGAGTGAAATATAAAATAAAATATCCTATACTTGAAGTGCAATGATTCACAATTTATTTGAATACAATATAAAAAATCATAAACTATAGTTTGGAATATGATTCATGCAGTGCTTGAGTGCAATATAAAATAAGATATCATGAAGTGCAATGATTCACAATTTCAATGTTCATTGAATACAACATAAAATATCATCAACTACAGTTTGGACTTTGGAACAATGGAAATTGATTCATGAAGTGTAGTAAAAATACCTAAAACCTGCTAATTCTCTTTCATTTCCCAAATGGAGTCAAGATCCTCAAATTGATGCTCATCTTCAGATAAAGTAAAAGACTCATCTTGATTCAGAGACTGCTCTGCACTTTCTTTGGCCTGTGTCTCAAATTCAACATTCATTGTTTGATTTGTGCCAATTTCAATATCATTTTCATCTGTCCCAGGCCCACTTCCACTGCCACTAGTACTACCACCAGTACTGGTAGCTCTTGGAATTGGAGAGCCTGTGTTGCACAACCCGTTCCTTCTTCTTTCACATGTGGACCTCCAGATTGTGAGTGCCCTTTCAAAAGGAATTTTTTTGACATTATACATAGTTCCTTTCATCCTCAAGAAATTTTCCAAATTCTTGTCTAGTTTGTTTCTTAACTTTGATTTCAAAAACCCCAATGTACCAAAAACTCTCTCATCCTCCACCGACCCCAATATCATTGTTTGACATAAATCAACAAGTTTAAAATATTCTGACATCGAACCACGCAATATTTCACTCTGACCTAAGCTTGTCCAAACCTTTTTTGTCGATCTCAGTTCAAATGCCTTCTCCTTGACCATGGACTTATACTGGTCCCTCATAGCTATTGCAAAACTCCCACATCACTCCAATCAAGGATTGATATTCTGAAAGAGCTTGTTGTGTTGTTCCATGCAAGGAGATCCATTTGGTATTGACATCTTTGAGAAGCTTTTTTCTAGGTGTTATTCCCTCAAAAAAATGTTGAAATCCAAGGAAACGTTTGGGACTTCGATAGAAGTATGCATGGATCTCGCGAACTATATTTTCAAATTTTGATACTGTAGGAAACTTGCTTACAATTTTGAATGCTAAATTCATTATGTGGGCCATGTAGTGAATACCAAGCATGTATGGTGTAGAAGTATTTTGTAACTTTATGCAAAGACCACTCCTTTGACCTTGCATCATTGCAGCTCCATCGACTCTTACACACACCAACTTTTTGGCAATTGTCAACTCATTTGTACCTGCAATTTCATTCAAAGATTTCTTGACAAGTTCAAATAGATTTTGCGATGTTGAACTGTCCTTCATTTTATGAACACAAAGATGAGCTTGGCGAACATGTTGTTCTATAGTATACAAATGCATACAAACCCAAGAAGTATTGTCTACCATAGTAACTTCATCTAAAGATAATGCAATGAAATTTGACTCTTTTAATTTCTCCTTTAAATCTTTCTTTTCCACTACAACAAGACAATTCGCCCATTCCCATCCAGCGTTTACTGACCAATGTGAGAAAGGAAAGTGGGGAACACTCAAATAAGATAATAAATCAAAATATTATGGGTAGTCTATCATAGGACGCCCCCTGGATAAAATATGAAAAACAACACTCATCTGAACAGTTTTTGACAAATTTGCTGCTGCCATGGCTTTTCCAAAATGAGCCTCAAGTGTACCTTCACATTTTTTAATCTTCAACATTCTATGTTTATGCTCTCCATAATCTTCGGCATACTTAACATGAAGACATTCTTCCTTTGATTTCCATCGTATGACTAATTGTTCCTTTTCGTCTATGATTTATTTTTCATAAACTTTGTCGATATGCTTTTCTATAGTGTCAAGCTTTAGCTGCATCATCTTGTCTCTTCCACATTTCCAACTACAAATATTAGATTTGACCTCTTTTTCCCTTTCAATATCATTTTCGTTTGATACCCCCACTGGGTCAAGGAATGGGTACTTCGATAACCAACCAATTTGAAAATTCCTTGTCATTTCCCACTCACGTCCCAATTTTTCTTTGCCTTTTCTTTTCTTGCTACCAGCATCATCCTCATCCAATTCAATTATGTCATTCTGGCTATCTAGGGTATTGCTTGGAACATCTTCTACAGTATTGCCATCCTCATTTGATACATTTTGATTTAACACAATGAAAATCTCACCTTGAACTTCCTATGGCAGAAGAGTTGATGATGTAACTCCATCTTCAATAATATTTGGTGGAAGAGTTGATGGTGTAGCTCCACCTTGATCTGATGGATTACAAGCTTTGCTAATTCCAAAGTAAGACTGTATGGTACCTCCACGTTTTGGGCATTTTGATGGCCTCCCTGTCTCTTCATTATCCTCCTGCTCAGGAGTCTTACCCTTGCTACTTAACATATTGATATCTCACTGCAAATAAAATCTGAAAAAAATGTCTTCTTGTTTAAGAAGGACAGACCGACAGAGAATATAGATCCCATTCCTTACTCAAAATCATGTTTAAGACTAAAGAAAGAATGGAAAACAGATATGAAATCTTATTATTATAACTAATAACTAATAACAGTACAAAGAAATGATCACTCACCTTTGAGTCTACGTTTTCGGGTTTCGCTGACTTATGAATCGAGAAGTAGAACCTCAAAACCGAAAAAAATGTGTAAAATCAAACAAAATGTGTAAGAACAAATAACAGTTTCAATTGTATTTATATCAATCCATATTTGGTGAATTCCGCGAGATTTTGAAATGGTATGTTAAAAATTTGGTGAATCCTGCATGCTTATACGATACCTTGTAATTTTCAAGGAAAAATAGGTCCTCATAAGAAACTATTTATAAATTTTAATTGGCGAAATGGGTCTTCACAAGAAAATATTTGTAAATTTTAACTAGCAAAATGGGTCCTCATATAATGGTGTTTTAATAGTATTGGCGAATATGTTGGTGTTTTAAGACATGCTCCTTGGGATTCCAGGAAAAAGTATTAATCGATCCATTGGAAACACGTAGTCTGTTATGGCGAATTTATTGCCTAAACATGCCTCGTAAAAAAACCATTGGTGAATGGACATGCATTGGATTGATAGTTCATGAAATCCTAGCAATTTGAATACCTTGCTGGATATGGTAAATTTGCCATTTTCGATATGCCCGATTCCTAGAATTCGCCAATTGGCGAAGATTCGCCACTAAATTTATCCCTGCATCAAACTCCCAAAGGGACTAAAAAATGTGCCTATGCGTATGGAAGTACGAATCCACAACTTTACTCCATATTTTTCCTCGATTTCCAACATCATTTAGGAATAATCACCAAATTCCTTTGACACTATTGTGTCAACCTCCTTGTAACCCTTCCCAAATTCAGATCTGACATACACATTACTTCGATGCAACCTCCTTACCCACTAATCCACGTTCCAATTTTTATAAATGACTAGATTGAAATTTTGGTTTCCCATATCCTTAAAATCATACCCCCTATCAACTTCTCTGCCAACTTCAACAAATTTTCCTTTCCATAATGGCCCATTTTGTGTTCTTCCATACAAATCATAACTCTTAATATCCTCACAAAAATATAAATAATCCTCACCATATGTCTTTCCAAACTTCACACTATTCATCCTATCAACCAAATGTAAAGTCATGCCTTCACAAAAATCTAAAAATTTTACCTCTTCCTGTAGCTCTATTGCTACTTCATTATCATAGGTTGTCACCATTCTTTTTTCATTCTCAGTTGATCCATTTACCTTCGCGTTTTCATTAACATATTGCTCCATCATCTTGATTGCACACTCACAAAAATCCACTCTAGCTAATCAAAATAATTGGAAAAGGAAAATACAACATCATTATCTCTTGGCCCTTTGCATAAGACAACACCTTCACTTTCATTCCCTTTGAACCCTTTTCTATTTGTTGGATCTTCATAAATTCTTCCACCTTCAATCTTTATTGTTGCAACTTTTGCAGCTACTGCAAAATCATTCGTGCCTTCTTCATTTTCTATCACTTTTTCTCCATTCTCCATGCCTCCATTACCCCAGGCTTCGGTTGCCCATTCTTCCTTTCCAGATTTCTCACTTAAACCATTCCAATGGTCCATCTTACATCCATATTTACTCTTTCTAATCTTCCCAATCTATTTTTGTTTGTGTTCCTTCTTCTTCTTGTATCTATTCTTCCTCATTTCTTTCTCATCTACAAGTCTCCACACTTCCATCTCATACTCATAAATTTTATTCAAAGCCTCAAAAGCTTCATCATCCAAATGAGATTGCTTATTGTTTACCTTGTAGGGACAACGTTTCTTTTTCCTAAATTATTGTGCATGTTCTCAACCTTTATCTTATTTCTCATCCTTTACTATGACTCCTTGTTTGTGGGTCTGGTTCTCTTCTTCATAACTCCAACTCTTGAGCATTGTCTTCTCATCAACATAATTGTTTGTTGTTTATTGCTTTACCACCACAGTTTATTACTAGACTATTGTCTCCTCATTGTTGCACTTGTTCTTCTCAATCCATGCTCTATTTTCAACCTCAAGTTATCTTCCTTGGACCTCCTTGCTGGCCAACTCTTCCTAAATTTTGGGTTCCACCTTTTCTCTAGCATATACTCCATACCTTGCATCTTCTTTCTTGTACAAATATTATCAAGAGCATCTTCTTCTTTTCACCTTAACTGTTTCTCTTCAATAACTGATTTCCTTTTCAAACTTGGAACTATATACCTATGATTAATTAAATTCCTTCCCTCTTTCTCATCCACATTCTTTCTTCAATGGAAATGATCAAAACTAACATTCTTTTTAATTTCAATTTCATAACCAAAATCAGTATTGTAACTTCCTATTACATGTTGTCCTGAATTTCTTTCATCTTTGGCTTCCTCACCTTCACACTTCTCTTAATAGGCATCTTTCCCTACTTCTACAACATCTTCCAAAGTATCGTGAGATTTTGGAGTTTCATCCTCATAGCCTTCATCAAACCGCAAAACTTCAATATCATCCTCTTGTTCATTCTCAGGTGCCTTGTCACATACAACTACTGCAATATTTTCTTGATATTCTATTGCAACTAATCTCCTCTCATATTCAACTTTAATATTTTCTTCAAGTGCTTCTCTTTTCCCTTCTCTTGTCATCTTTAAGGTATCTTTCTTGACCTTCCTCATACCTGCATTCACATTCTTAAACATACCATTAGTAAATAAATCAAGAGATTAAGTTTTCTCCTTGAGTTCCTCAAATCTGAACACTTCTCTCTCCTCATCACTATTTGCTTCAAGTTCTCTTTTCTTCACTTCCTCTTTTCTCCTTTTCTTCGAGTCCTTTATTACGAAAACTTCTTTCACCACTTTTGGTGAGTGTTGCTCACTTGGAAACTCTCTGTTATCCCAACTTCTATGGGTTCCTCCTATATCATTGACTTCCTTCATATTTTCTACAATCACAACAATGTTAGGGATATAGTTATTTTCCAATGCATCCATATGATCTGGAATCATTTGCAATTTCTCATAGAACTTTCTTCTCTCCATTTTATCCCAATACTTATCCCAAGATGGAATTATTATTGGTCTTTTGACAACAATCCCCATCCTCTTCGTTGTTGCAATCCTTTACACTTACTCATAAATATGAACTCGCACTTCTTCTCTCTGCTACCTGCAGGTCCTTATGTAGGTTGCCTCTTATTCAATGATCTATGCAGCCCTCAAAACCTTCCCGTTTTAATACCTCACCTAGGGCTTCCTTTCCTTTTCTTCTATGCCCAGTCTATTGGCAACCAGGTTCTCCACAACCTTTCAATCTGCAACATACATTAAACTGAAACACTCATACAATTCCATCACATTCAACTTTCTCTGCCTAGATCTTTTGGGCTCTAATACCAATGATGACAGCCTAATCAATTTGGATCTCATGCAACCAAAGAAGAAAATTAGCGCCAGTAATTAGTCCAACTAACCAAAGTAGATTTTAGATTGATTTTTTTAGAAAGTTTGTTTGATTCACATTCATAGGCATAGAAACAACCATAGATTCATGCTTTAATTAAATCATAAGAATAATAACCTCATCCATTAACAAGGAAAATATAGTGCATTAGGCAACAATGAAAAGAACAAAGTTGAACTGGTATGTTTGGAAAACTGGTAATCACCCATTGCAAAATTTCAAACCCTCTCTTACCAGGGTGATAGACTATCTTCTCACATTCAATAAAAAATAAAAAATGATAGGACATGGATACTCGACACCAATGTAAGAAAATAGAACTTCATTGTATTTTTATTGATGAAAATAGATAAAGATTCACAAGAATCGATTTCACTACCTACAACTCACACTCTAATATCAGAGGCTGATACTAGACAAGGCAACCTCTGGACACATAGATTCTTGTTAATAGACATAACATCCTTCCAAGAATCAACTTCTTCTTCCTCAAAATTGTTGCAAATTCATTTCATTGGCTTCACACTAATTTGTTGTTATCATTTTATTTCTCTTCAAATTACGTCCATTTCTCCTTGCACTAGCAGAGCTCTCACATTGCATCAATCTCCCTTCCACTTGTAGAGCCATCAATATCCAAATTGAGTCGATGTCTTATGAATGATTTAATTCCTTCTCTCCCAAGGACAGTGCATCCTCACCCTCTTGGTTTCATGCTGAAAAATAGTCAACGTTGGGATCCCTTGCACAAACGAAAATCCTCTCCTCAAAATAGTTATTTGTTGCTTTGTAACATCTCCCACTATGCCATATTATCTTGATCCACATAGAAATTCACCACCTATCACAAGACTACAAGGCGATAAGACTCAACAAGCAAAACCAAAACTCCACCAGTACCACTCAAATTACAAAAATAAAAACAACCGAGAAAATAAAATCAAATTGGGATCGATGCCATTGCATCTAGGGAATAGACCCTAGCAAGTGGTCTACATCTCATTAGCTGAATAGTCATGTCAGCTATTTGTTCAATTTTCATCATTAAACTCTTAGCTTTTCAGTTTTTCCCCTCAATTTTCTATCATTCTTCAGTATATTTTTTTTTCTTTCTTTGTTCCATTCTTGTTGTAATTAAGAAATTTTCTCCATTTTACTCCATAAATTTTAAGCCAAGGGTAAGAAGATTAGGGTTTCCATGTGTTCTTGGAGAATCATTATGTTTATCGGGTTTTGGTGTTTTCTTATATAAGTTTCTATGATAGCCAACTGAGCAAATTTTTCCAAACTTTCTCCTTATTGATAAGGATTCAATTGATTTTCCAAATTTTTAACCTTGTTGTCCAACCCTATTTATTTTTTGGTACCTTTTTAATTTTTCTTCTAATTCTTATAATTTTTGAATAGCTTCTTGCAACACATTAACTTATTCTTTATCTTTTATAAGCAATTCATTTTCATCCTTCAAAAATAATTCTTCATTAGAATCAGTTGGGGAAAAAAGTGTAAGGCCACTCAATCAAATCTCTATAATGCATCTAGCAATCTTCTAGTAGTTGGTAACAAAGTACCTTATGGAAAGGAATTCATAAATTTTATGATAGATTTAACTGTGATTAAGCTTAATGATAATGTTGATTATTAGAATGACCTACCATGAAGATTTTGTGAGATATTTGGTCTTATTAACAAGATAACATAAGTGTGCAGAAAATGATTTGAGTTTAGATCTGGGGACCATCTCAGGCACCTTGGTAGTAAACCCCTAGTAGTGTGCTAAAATAATCAATCTAAGAGGTATGATAAGTGCATGTATAGATCTTTCAAATTTTTTATGATGTAAAAATACTATAATTTCTCTATATTATATATATATATATATATATATATATATATATGGTTTAGAGAATCAAATCTATAACTTGGGCTATGTATTCATTTGCATTTATGAATAGTAAATATTTTATAGATTCTTCCATATCTCTTCCATTTTAATATATTCATTATATTTTTAATGGATTTTTTTCTTAACTCTGGTGGTAGGAAGACTCTTTGTAGGTTATGTAGCATTATTTTTCTCCTTGGTAATCATGTATGGAATATAATCACCATGAAAAATATAAAATTACGATAATAATCCCTCTCAAGTAATTGATTTTTGTAACTAATTTTCCTATCTATTTACGAGACATTCCATGTCTTGTTCAATCGTTCTTGACTACCTATTACTAGATTTAATGGAATTTAACCTTATTCTTAACGAAAATATAATAAAATAATAATGACTATTGTATTCTCACAAATCTTAGGTTAGTAGAAAAGCATGATTAAGCTTAGTTGTGCTAAATATTTTAAGAAGTTTGAAAATATAAAACCTAGAGATGGCCAATTTTTTTATTGAAATATCTTCAAATAAGTATTAAATCATGAATTGAGTTCATGCATCCTTCATATTAAAGTACAATAGTCCACTTGACCATATTTAACTAAATACTAGGTTCACACTAATTAAATTACAAATTTTCACTTACAATTTATATGCAATGGAAAGTGCATGTGCAAAACGATTCACTGGTCATCATAGACATATAAAAGATGGGGATACATTAATGTAAATAAAATTAAATAAAAATTAAATGCTTTGTGTAAATAGACAAGACTAAATGGATAGACCAATGAGTCAATATAATATCGAAATTAAACTTGTCTTTTCTAAACAATTGATAACCAATATTTAAAAGATACAATGGAATTTTAATTAATCTATAAATCCAGAGCAATGCAGGTTCTACCTTCTATGTACACAATTAATTGGTTGTAATTTTTACATATAAGAGCTTTTCAAAGACAAATGATATTAAATTTGTACACAAGTATATCAAATATTAAGTGTGTAGTATTATAAAATAATATAGTGATGGCAAGTATCATGTGATAAGTGGATAATAGGTATTGTGACATGCTAAAAGTATTGGTAAAGTAAATTAAACTTTAGTATGTGAGTAGATATACTATGAAAGGTTTGCAGAGGTAGGAATCAAGACAGTGATAACAATTATTTGGTGGTAAGGAGAGAAGAATCCTTTAGGAGTATTAGTCATTATGCAAAGCATTTTCATAATATAAGAAAACCTGTGCCATTGATCGGGGGAAAATCATGATGGTCAAACTTGTTTTGATCTTATTTAATAATGTCTACAATAATAATGGTGGAAGTAGATATTTTGGGGTAAATGTAGAAATTATGCTTGGTGTGTGTGTAGAGGGTTCATTTATGAAGGCATGACATGCCACACTTGGTGTTAGTTTAATCTCCTTCAGAAGAGTGTATAGACCAAAGGAAGTGCACAACCAAACCAATCGAAGAAGATGTGTACACCAGATAATACATATGCAGTTACTATCCACATTCTATCGCTATCTTCTTCAAACCATTTCTTTGCCTCCAATGATGGAAATCCCTCGATGAAAAATTTATCTACCTCTTTCCCTCAGTAACGACTAGTCTATAGAAACTACACTTACTTCACTTCATTCAAACACTTGGATTACACATTCAAATCATTTTTTCTTTCTTTCATGTTAAGAAGACTCCATTCATGGGATGCTCCATTGAATTTCCCCCTCTAACTCTCTATTTTTCTCTTAAAAACAACAACTTCTTGCACCTTCCTCCCACCCCTGTTCATCTCCATCCCCTTTTATTTTTCCTTACACACCATATTTGTATATATCTTACAATTTATTTTTGGGCTTCCCAAAAGGATATATTCCATACCTTATAAATGCACTCTCATCCATTGTATATCCCACCTTGCCTCATTTACTCTCCATTAAAACTCATATCGCCCCTACACACTTCTTAGATTCCACTTCCTAGTCAATGGTTTCCTTGTGACACTTCTCTCCCATTCACAATTAATTTCCCCACCACTTATTTATTAGATATCCTTGGGTAGAGAGATGACCAAGTTGATGTGACTAGATAAGAGTGGATAAAATTGGTAGGTGAGATGACTTTTTTTTAACTTGAAATTATCTATTGAATTTCAGAAACATTTACTAATCGATCTAGTATGTAGGTGGTCATTAAATCACCCCACTGAGTCTCTCACATGCCAAGGCAAGTCAGATTCACAAAGATGGCCATGAGCCATTAATGTTGAGTTTCTCTAATCATTCATTAGTAAATGTGGGTGTTGTAGAGGTTGACACTATGAACTAGCCACACACAAGATCTAAGTGAATACCCAAAGCCTAAATTCCACAATTCGTGTGTACATTGATGCAATTAATTTTTTGTCATGATCAAATTAATTCTATCCTTCTTTTCCATTCTCCTCAAGAAATAACCTTACACACATCAGTTGATGTTTTCTATTCAAGCTTATTGTCAAAGCATCATCTGAGGGTGGGGAATGAGGAGATAAGAGTATATGGGTATGCAGAGTTGAACATGCTCCTTGCATTGATTTATGATTTCCCTATCACCCTAGGTCAAATTGCTGCACATCTAATTACCTATCCAAAGGAAGGAAAAAACAAAAAAAACAAAATATTTCTTGCAAAAAAGATAACAAGTGAAGGAACTATTGCACTCTATCATTTTACCTTTGCTCTGCCTTTTTAATATGAAAACAAAAAGTAAAATTCATTACCTCAATAACAATAATCATGTAAAGACATAAATTAATTATTATTCCAGTACTTTATTTTTTTTGATTGATTAAGTAGGGGAAGGGAATTGATCCCTTACAAAAATAACAAAACAATCCAAGGAAACAACACCCAAACAAACCAGCAAAACTAAGGAGATAGCAAGATTAGAAACAAATACTCATCTCCACACTAGAACCAATCAAAAACACATCAACCAACACCAACAGAATCAAAACATATGCATCTATCCAATAGCTAGTAAAGTTTTAACCAAACCATATTATCATTCACCCATAAAACTAAATAAAGTAGGTATATCCTATCATAAGTTCTCAGCAAGTCAATAGTCCTTGGATCAAAAGTATAACGTAAATTAACATAGTTCAGGCTTATCAAGCCATTATCCAAAACTAACCTAAGAAGGATACCAAAAAACCTTTTAACATAGGACATGAAAAAGAAAAACCAGGCACAAAATATAGGACTAAGCTTCCTCAATTAGGATCCAATCCATCTTCAGGTCTCCCACCATTTCCTCAAGGCTATCATTGGTCTCCATCTTCCCGGATCGATTGAATTCATCCTATTTTTCTCCGTTGCTTTTTGGTCTTACCCTGTCTAGATATAGTAGTCATCACCACCCTTTTCATTACACCATCCATAACCCTACAGATGTTTCTTATTGCCTCCTCAATAAATTGAAACCGATTTGACTTATCTTCTTCCTACAACATCCTTTCGAGTAGCTCCATCCTCTCTTCCATCCTTTCCATTCTTGACTTAATAGCATTCGCTTCCTTTTCTTTCATATTATCAACATTACAAGGGGTCTCGGTATCAATTACAATATCCTCCTGTAATGATATAAAATGTTCCTACAAAATAAACAAATGATTAGTTGTACCTACAAGTTAATAACATATCAAACAATAGAATGCAAAGGAATAATAAATAAATGGAGGAAAACTGAAAAGGTCTCACCCATTTACTACTCCATGTCTGACTTCTATTGCACCTCCTCAAGCTTTGGAATGATGGATGATGCCGTTAGATTTGTGTGTGACCAACTCTATATGCCTAGCCTCAATAAAGCTTTTGAAGGATTTATGAAAATGAACTAATGTGCAACTAGCAATTCAATCCTAGCATGCAAATAGTAAATAAAAATCTAAGATATGAGTAATGCCTATATTAAAAGTAGATTAAACAAATGATCATGGATCTGAAAATGAGATCAAGATTGTCATTTTATAGAAAATGCAATATTGAACGGACAGACAAGATGAGAGACTTAAGGAATGCCCTAGAATCAAAGGTCAAGATTCAATAAGGCAACTCTCAATTAGGGTTAGGGAAAAATACCCATATGTGTGAATAAGATTTAATTAAATAAATTAAATCTAGACTGAATGTGACAGTTGAGATGAAATTAGTAAAAATCAGAAGACAAGAAGATGGGATTTTAGAAAATCAGTAATTTTAGAAATTACTTGATTTGTAGAAGAATAATTCTATTTTGAATTAAATTAACTCAAAATAGGGATTTTGTGAGGTAAGAAGTAATTGATTTTTGAAATTAATTACTAAATGAAGAATCAGTTAAGTATGTGAGATATTTTTAAATGATTTTTTTAATTTAAAAATATAGAAGTGTCACATATAATAATTAAATAATTATTTAATTTAGAAGAAGTGGTTAATTAATTAAATAAATTAGCAAATCTATTTAATTAAGAGGATTTAGGAATTAGTGACACATTAAATAAATATATTTTAAATATATTTATTAATAATCAGGAGGACATTAATGATAGGGATTAATTAAATAAATAAGATTTTATTTAATTGCAAGAAGACTTTGATAATTAGTGACATTATTAAATAAATAAATAAGATTAATTTATTTAATAATTATGAAGAATGAGAGATTATGAATTAATTAAATAATCATGAATTATTTAATTAATAGTTGAATGTGGGTTAGAAACATAATTAAAATGTTATAATCATGTTGTGACGAAAGGTGGTAAAATAGTGCTTGCAGGTCTTGGTCATTTTTATGTGTCTACATTTGCCCCTCTTTGTCATAATGCAGCTTGTCACATTGTGGAAAAGAAAAAAAAGTCCAGAATATGCCCTAGCGAAGGTATGGAGTGTCTATGCCCCCTTGAGAAAATTTTTGAATTTCGACCCGAGGTCAGAAAAATTTGGAAAATATCCCGACTAGTCAAATTAATGACCAGATAAGTAACAACGCGTACAGATTCGAGAACAGGGGACGGTAAGCTAGCCAAAATGTCGGTCAAAGGTGGTCAAATGAGCCTCCAATAGAACCTACTAGGTCCAAACCCTAATTTTCAGCCTATAAATAGGTTGAAAAGGTCAATCCAAATGTCATTTTCTCATTTGTCATATAGAATATTTCATAAACCAGAGCTCTGAGAGACGATGGTGATCCCTATGACTACACATCGTGGATATCGCGTGCGCATGTTCTGACAACTCGAGGGCGCAGAGGCATCGGTAAGTACCCTATCCAACCTATCAAATTTTGAATTTATTGCATTTATTAGGGTTTAATGGGGGGTAAACAAATGCGGTGCGACGCAAATGCTATCGTGAAAGCCGCAATCCCCTTCGAGTTCACCGCATTTGATTGCATCGTGACGCAAGTGCAATGGGTAGGCTAAGTTTTTGTGCGATTGCGCATTCGCAAGTCGAAATGATGCAATCACAATATTGCGACGCAGATGCCAGATTTTGTAACACACTTGCCATTTTTCACCGTAATTGACATGTCAAATGATGCATTCGTTGTTGAATCACGCAATTGCTATCTACAATGACTCATTCGTTGTTAGCTTGCGTATTTGCTAGTCTGAACGACACATTTGACATATTGCACTGCATTTTCCATGCGCAGAGTCACAGTTGACTGGTTAGGATGCATTTGTGGTCAACACGACGCAATTATAGTTGACCAAAGTTGACTTTTGTTGACCTTGTGTCGATATTAACTTTTATGTACCCTTGACTTGCCAGTAGTAGTAAAGTTTCCATAATGTTGCTCAATATGCACTAATCCTTGGCCTTTCCTTGTGGAGAGTCAACTTGTGCCCATTTATACTGGGAGTTCCGACCAACGACCTATGCTTTCAGAGATCGTCTTAGTGATAAATAGAGATAGCGGTTGATGGCCTTAGGTTTGTACCATGTTACCTACATGCTCGTTATTTGGGAAAACAGAGGTTTGCTGATAGCCCTCTGTGAGAGGTGGCATTCTAAGACCTTCTCATTCCACCTTCCTACTAGAGAGGCGACAGTGACCTTGGAGGACATGTACTATATTCTTCGGATTTTGATTAGCAGAGAGAGGGTGGTTTATGATCCACACCGAGGGTGACAGGCCCTGTCAGAGATGTACAAGGGTGTGGATGGTGCATAGTTGGCCATGGACGGTTACGAGATTGGCTGGGAAATTGTAGCCGATTAGTTTCCCAGATTCGATGCCATGCTTATGACCTTGATTGTCGGATTATTGATCCCAGATCGTCGTGGTCACGGGTTCCCCATTGGATGGGGGATGTCCTAGTCCGTATGCAAGGACAGAGGACCGTTTTTGCTTGGGGGTCATGCTTGTTGGCCATGTTGTATCACCAGTTACATGAGGTTGTCTATCATCAGGGGCATAGCATCAGTTGCGGCACTACCCTCTTGATGATCTGGTTATGGGAGCGCATTCTCGTTTTTTGATCACTAGTGCAAATTCAGCAGCTCGGTGATGGGATGCCTTATGTTTACTTATATGCAGGATCAGTGAGTCAGACTCACATGGGAGATACCAGGTACTGGCGTCATCATATTGATATGATGATCAGTTTTGTCTAGAGACCCTACAGAGATTATGCGCAGTGGTCGGATGAGGATGGCCACTTGTCCTTTTGCAGGTAGTTTAGGTATCTTATTGGTCGCATGGTACAGACTCAGCGGTTCATTGAGATGTACCTACCCCAGCAGGTACTACGGCAGTTTGGGGAGCAGCAAGTTGTGCCAATAGGCATGGCAGAGTATGCACGGTCTTCCAAGGAGACCATGTGGGGCCCGCCCATATCAGTTACAGTAGCAGAGTAGCAGGTTGATAGCTTGGTGGTAGTTTAGTGGGTATGGACAGGGGGTCCAGCAGATCCAGGGATGTCTGCTGAGTTCGACACCTGGTTGCAGGTTCACAGGCCAATCCCTTTGACAGATCTAGATAGTCAACCACTGATAGATCATAGAACAGTCATTCAACGGATTTCGAGGAGAGGTCGGGGTGGTAGAGATGGAGGGAGAGATGGCAGAGGTTTTAGGGGTAGAGATGGAGGTAGGGCAGGAGGAGGCTAAGATGGGGGAGATGGCAGGGGTGCCAAGAGGAGGAGAGATGACCGAGGGCAGAGGCAGCCTAGAAGAGTCAGGCAGAGAGTGGGTGGTGTACCATTGTCACCCATTCAAGAGGAGGGGGAGGAGAGAGAACCGGAGGCGAGGGCCGAGGGCCAAGGAGGTTAGAGGGGGTGAGGAGGATGTGGAGGTGGTGGTGGTTGAGGAGGAGGCTGAGGTGAGGGTGGAGGTTGAGGAGGATGTGGAGGTGGTAGCGGAGGAGAGAGTAGAGGAGGACCCACTTGTTGGGGGACACCCTCTTGACATAGATGTGGAGGAGGTCCGGGCCGAGGGGGAGAGATATGAGGAGGAGGATGAGGCATATCAGCGACTATGGGAGCGCATGATCTTCAGAGATGGTGAGGGTGACAGGTCATCCATTTTGCCTGTTGATGCCACTATTGATCAGCGGATCATGGACCTGCAGCGTAGACTTGATGTGGCCTTGGCTCATAACAAGTCCCTAGCAGCAGAGCTAGAGCTCACCCGGGTGGAGAGAGATCAGGCTATTCTCTAATGGCAGGAGTTAGATCGATGGGTGATCGAGTTTGCAGAGTTGTGTTCTAGACCGATAGGGGATATGGCTTGGGAGTTAGCCAGGATGGTAGAGAGTAGGGGCTGATACAAGGTATTAAATGAGCAGGTTGTTCCACCAGATAGACGGGACCGAGGGTTGTCCTGATCCTACAACAAGACAGGTAGTGGTAGCCGGACACACAACAGCAGGTCTCATAGTAGTAGTTACACCAGTGTTGGGGGCTCTACTACATCAGGGCAGTCGTCAGGTCACAGGTCTCATAGCTCCCATAGGCATTCGTCAGGGCACAATCACAGGCCAGAGCATGGTCATAGATCAGTGTCTTCAAGGCAGTAGACAGAGCAGAGTCAACCTCCTATTACTGATCCTATAGGATCTCAGAGTGAGACACAAGAGAGGACACCCATTCAGTTCATTGTTCACCTGATGGCTCAACCGTAGCTACCTCCCAGTTCACCTCCACGGGATGGAGGAGGGCCATCCTAGGATTTGTTTTGTAGACATTTATACTATTGATATTCAAGCTCACGAGCTCTATTTTTGGGATATCATATGACTTTATTCTGTGACATTACATGTTTTTGAGAGTATATATATATGCGATGCAATTTTGATGTGGCCTATATGATGTTAGGTATGCTATTGCTTTATGAGATGCTTATGTAATGCTTTTATAATGCTATGAGATGTATGGATATTATGCTTATGTTTATGAATGTATTTATGGATATGGTTATGTATGCAATGTGTAGTGTGATGATGATGTGACTCCTATATGTTAATGTAAATGTTTATTTATGATGCTTATATGTTGATGCAAATGATGGTCTTATGAATGGACGCAAATGATAGCGTTTATGCAATGTGGATCATGGTATTTGATTTATGCAGATGTGAATGTGAAATGCTCATGCCATTATGTATGCAACTTTGTTTTTTTGTGTATGTCATAGGATATCATCAAAGGACGAGAGAAAAGAAGGCGAAGAGCAATGTTAGTGTGAAGAAAGATATGCATGTTAGTGCAGAAATTAAAAATACTTCAAAGCTTTGCTATAGTGCTATTCTAGTTGTTTCTTTTTAATCATCATTGGGAGAAAATATCATGATGGTCAACAAACACTATGATATGACATCGATCAATAGTGTGCAAGGTCGAACCATCACCTAAATCAATCAGTCACAGACAAAGGATGATCATGACTCGTGCAAGGAACATAATTGCCCCTAGTCACTTTATCATGACCAACCACCAGAAAATCCAAACCAATCATGAGACGTTGTTGCTTCTCTAAATCCTGATGATAGGACATCCTTGAGAAACTAGCCACATGATAGTAAAAATAGACAGTAAAATCAACGTACTACGTCGTTGCTTCTCTAAATCCTGAAGTTAGGACACCCTGGAGAAACTAATAGTAGAGTGATAAGCAGACAAGGATAATCATCATGATATGTCATGGTTCCTAGGACATAAGGAACTAATATCATGATAATCATCAAAAAGACAGAAAAAAGTTTTCCAAATGTTTGCCAAGTGTTTTAATGTCAGATGTTTGTCAAATGTCGAGCGATATCAAATTCAGGAAGGACACATCCTAAATGACATTGATATCTAGGAGATCGATTCTCAGAGTTAGGAGAATCCATAAAAATTCCAGATGATGATGATGATGCTTAGGAAGGACACATCCAAAAACATAAAGAAGTGACGAGAGTTTCTTTTCAGAAGGACAAATCTGAAGAAGAACCCAAAGTTTTGCCATGATAAATTGCCTTGATAGGATTTTGACTACATGTTATTGCTGACATGCTGAATTGACTAAAAGTGTTTGACGAAATAGATTTCTGATAGATTGATAGCTCAAGATTGACATAAGATTTGATTGATTTGAAGATATTTTGACGTGTGTGAATATGTAGTGTCATGAACCCTAATGGACTGACCTAGTGCGGCCTCGGGGGTCCATCGATTGATGGCCTTGCCTACGTCGTGCACTCAGAGACCTCGTAGTTCGACACAACCAATAAAATTGTCCAAAGGATAAAAGACTGAATCATGATTTATTTTACAACAAACCTAGAAGGACTGACCTAATGTCTCAGGGTTCAAAGATGAATCTTGCCTATGTAGCAAAAGTGTAGAGACAACGTAGTTCAAACGAGGACGAAGATTGAATGACGTGATCGATTGAATTGATCAGATTGACTTTGATTTTGATTTTGGATTTTGACATTGATTTGGATGTTTTTGTATTTTCTGAAGATGCTTTTTGATTTTTTAGGTCTTTTTTAAGGACTTTTTCACATTTTTATGAGTTTTTCAGGACTTTTTCAGATTTTTATAATTTTTTCAAGACTTTTTCAGATTTTTATGATTTTTTCAGGACTTTTTAAGAATGCAAGATCATGTGCAGTACCCACTACAGTTACATGATAAAGTTCTTGCCCCCAGACAAGTCGGGGAATACCCAAGTTCAATGATATGGAGATAGGTAGACGCAATGGCAAAGGCAAGGATATGCAAGGAATGATGTCAACAAAATGTTAACCATGGTCGGAATTGACAGGACTTTAGGATGGATGTCGTGAATGTGTCAGGCCTTTGTTATTATGACAAATGGGTAAAGGTTGATTTGAGTAATAGTAGATGGTGAAGCAACGATCGACTATGCATGGTGCCTGTTTGCCAGGTTTTCACCATGGTACTTATCCAAAGCGCCTGTTTGCCAGGTTTTCACTATTGGATGAATTCATTTCTTTTTACTATTTTTGCCATTTTTTGACTTTTTTTTGGTGTCACCAAGATGCCTGTTTGCCTGGTTTTCATCAAGGGACAATTTTTTCTATTTTTTATTTTTTTTGTATTTTATAGGTTTTCAGCCAAGCTCTCTAATGCTATGTGTAGAACTTTCTCAGATGTAAACTGTTGATAGGTTCTATAAGTTGTTCTCCATCAGGTGTGGCCAACTTATAAGCTTTGGAACCAAATGCGGTGGTTATGATATAAGGATCAAGCCAATTAGCCTCAAACTTACCAGGCTTTTCACGGTCTGCTTGATTTCTGGGGTTTTGCATGAGAACCAAGTCACCAATTTCAAACTTTCTCACCATTACTCTTTTGTTATAACTTCGGCAGAGACAATTTTGATATGCTTGTAAATGGTTTAAGGCATTTTGTCATCTTTCTTATAGCATTTCTAGCTCATGGAGACGAGTATGTCTGTACTCTTCATCATCAATCATTCCTTTCAAAGAGACTCAGAGAGAAGAAATTTCAACCTCGATGGGTAATATGGCTTCAGATCCGTAGACCAGGGAAAATGGAGTGGCTCTAGTGGGGGTACGAATGCTGGTACGATAGGACCATAAAGTAGGATTAAGTTGCAGGTGCCAATCTTGGCCAACGTCATTGATAGTCTTCTTTAGAATGCGATGGATTGTTTTATTTGACGCCTCAACTTGGTCATTACCTTGTGGGTAGTATGGGGTGGAAAAATGGTGTTGGATGTGGAATTGCTCACAGAGTTCACGAACGTATTGATTTTTGAATGGACTGCTATTATCTGTGATGATGGATTGTGGGACACCATACCGACAAATGATGTAATTCAGGATAAACTTGGATATTTGTTTACCGGTGATGTAAGTGAGAGGAACGACTTCAATCCACTTAGTAAAATTCTCAATGGCAGTGATTATGAATTTATGGCCATTAGAAGAGGATGGATGGATCTTACCTATGAGGTCGAGTCCCCATTGTGCAAAAGGCCATGGAGAAGTGATCGGTCATAGCATGAATTACGTTGCTATGCACCTGGCATTTCCGACATGTTCTGACAAACTGAAGAGCATATTTTTCCAATGTCAACCAGTAGTATCCCAGTCTGGTGACTTTCCTAGCTAAGGTTGGACCACTCGAATGAGATCCACATATACCCTCATGTACTTCTCATAAAGTCATTTGGGCTTCATCAGTGTCGAGACAACGAAGAAGGGTGTTGTCAAAGCCACGACGGTATAAGGTGTCACTGACAATGGTATGTTTGGCTGCTTTTCGGATAAATATTTTCTTTGGTTGTTAGACAGGTTGGGTGGGAGGGTTTGGGATTTAAGATAGTCATATATCTCTTGATACCAAGGAAAACTAGGACCAACAATCTCGCACACCATTTCGGACTCTGGAATATTGTATGCAGGCATCAGTAGTTGTTCCACTAAGAATTCAAATTGTGACACATTCTCAGGGATGTCTATGAGAGATCCAATGGTAGCCATTGCATCGGCTGCTTTATTCCGTGTCCTCGCGATTTGTTCAAATGCAATCATTTTGAAATACATTAGGAAACTATCCACCATTCCTTTGTAGGGAAGCAACTTCTCATCCTTTGTGTCATAGTCATCATTCACTTGATTGATGACCAATTGAGAATCCCCAAATATGAGCAATGTCTGAATTTTCCATTTAATTGCTATTTTAAGACTTGTGACCAATTCCTTGTATTCTGCAATATTATTTGTACAAGGGAAGGCAATTTGAAATGATTTAGAAATTGAATCCCCTTGTGGTGTGATAAATAATATGCCAGCTCCTGAGCCGTGACCAGTGTGGGACCCATCAAAGTATAGTTTCCATGGTAGATTTGGTTCTACATGAAAGATAGACTCATCCAAAAAATCAGTTATCAGTGGATGAGTGGCCTGGATTGGTGCATCAGCCAGTTGATCCACTATTACTTGACCTTTTATAGCCTTGCGCTCCACATACCATATGTCATACTCACTTAATATCATGACCCATTTTTCCAAACGGCCTGTCAATGCTGCTCAACTTAGAAGATATTTTAATGGGTCAATCTTTGCTACTAAATGCGTTTGATGGCTCAGCATATAATGTCTTAATTTTTGTGCCGCGAAGACAACTGCAAGGCATGCCCTTTCAATAGTTGTGTAGTTGAACTCATATCCAATTAGTGTGCGACTGATATAATATATGGCTCTTTCTTTTTCTTCATGGTCCTTTTGCACCAATAATGCCCCCAATGCATTTGTTGTTGCAGAGACATACAGGATTAATGGTTTTCCCTCAATAGGTGGCATCAACAAATATTCTTTTATTTGGTCAAAGGCTATGTTGCACTTATCTATCCATACAAAAGGAATGCTTTTGCGTAGTGGATATTGGAATGGTTGACACTTGTTCGCCAACTGTGCAATGGAACAACGAATAGACTACAATCTGCCCTGAAGTGTGCGCAACTCACTGATTCCCTTTGGTGGAGGCATGTCCAGAATTGCTTTTACTTTTGCGGGATCAACCTCAATGCCTCATCTCGAAACTATGTATCCCAACAACTTACCTGATGTCACTCCAAAGACACATTTCTTTGGGTTCAATCTAACCTTGTAATCCTCAAGCCGTTTGAAAATTTTGTCTAAGACTTTGAGATGTTCCTTCCTTGTCAAAGATTTTGCTAATAGGTCATCCACATAATCTTCCATTAGAATATGCATCATGTCATGGAATATTGTTATCATAGCCCTCTGGTATGTGGCGCCTACATTCTTTAGGCCAAAAGGCATGACATTCCAACAGTATGTTCCCCAAGGACAAGTGAATGCCATTTTATGTTGATCCTCTGTTGCAATTCTGATTTGGTTATAGCCTGAAAAACCATCCATGAGAGATAGCATCTCATATCCTGCCGCGAGGTCAACAATCATGTCTATATTTGGTAAGGGGATGTCATCCTTTGGGCAAGCCTTATTCAAATCTCTGAAATCTGTGTAGATACAGATTTGTCCATTTGGCTTTGTAATAGGAACAATGTTTGATATCCAATCAGCATAGTCTATTAACCTTATGAACTCAACATCCAGTAGCTTCTTTAGTTCAGCCTTGACAAGTAGCGCAATCTGTGGATGCATTTTGCACAACTTTTGTTTGACTGGCTTGATTCTTGGGATTAAAGGAAGATGATGCAGAACCAATTCAGGATCAAGGCCTGGCATGTCAGCATATGACCATGCGAAGTTAACTTTTCTGTCTATGAAGAATTGTTTCAATTCAGGTTTTTCTTCATCTGATAATGATGCGGCCAAGAGAATCATTTTGGGATTCTCTAGTGTAGCTATGTTAACTTTTGTTGTGTCTTCAATGAGCATAGCTGATTTTTCCTGTGTTATGGGGAGAAAGTCCAATCCTCCATCCTTAGGCGCCTTAGAGAGGTTTTCACCTTCAGATGCATCCTTTGTTTTTACTATTTTATTGCCAAAAGGTGCCTTGCGGTTTTCACCTAAAGGCATTTCTTTTTCTTTTTTCTTTTTTGTATTTTTGCGACTAGAGGATTGCACAGTCTCCCTGAAATAAGCTGCACAATCTAGATCAATGGAGAACCCTATTTTGTGATTCCCCCATGGAATACCATCTCTTAGTCCCATGAATTCTGCAATTGCCTTGTCATTCTGAAATATGTCCATCACCGGTGGATCTTGTTGGTCCTAGTCAATTAGTTGTGGGTACACAAGGGGGATTCCATAGTCAGTGTTGGTAAAGGATGGGGAAGATGCGAAAAGTGAGCAAATTGATGCCTCAATTGTAAAGGAAAAGTTATCAATTTCCACTTTCGTGTTTGATGCAATGGATGGTCCATACTCTGAGTCAGATGAATCAAATTCAAAATCATAATATGGGATGAAATTATCAACATCGTGACTAGTGGTAGGCATTTCAGAAGTATGGATGGTGGGCTCGGATAGGTTAGGCTCATGGGTGGGCTTAGGAATGGGGTGGGATGATTCAGGTATTACCGATGACACTTTGTGTTCTTCTAGATTCCAAGGAATGCTTACCCATTCCTTATCTTTAGAATGTCGGTCAACAGGGTCATTGTTATATTCTTGTCAGAATCGTTCTTCAAAGGAAGGTTGGCCAGGTTCCAAGAATAGTTCATCAATGTCATAGTCACTGATGGATTTGTCAGATCCCCATTCCCATTCATTTGAGTCTGTTTCAGTAAGGGATTCTTCGCATGTCTCAACACTTTCTGTAACCATTACAACCTTACTTGAAAGTTCAAGAGTACGTTGATCGTCAGTTCTGACTTGGTCAAACCCTAGCCCTATGTATCTTGGTCTTGCCATTATGATAATAGGTTCCCGTCTTCCGTTGTTGTTCTTTCCAAGGCCACTTGTACCATCAAAACCTTGGGCTTTGCATATATCATAACCTTTACCATAGAGATGTAGCAATAGTGGATATAACTCTATTAGGTCTTTGTAGATCCAGTTATCCATGTCAATAATGACTTCATTACCCATATTGCCCCACCATGTAAAAACACTTTTTGGTGGAACCTTGAAAGTTGTTTTGAGCTCCACTGTAAAACATGGTCTACCATAGACTTTAGGTGGCTTCGGTATTGTAGTGATACAGTAAGCCGTATTCAATTTGAACTCTCCACAACCAAGGTCTTGGATCTGAAGGTATTTACTTGGGATGGAGGCCGATGAAGATGGTGTGGTAGAAGGTGATGGAATGGATGATTTCGTGAGTGTTGATGGGTCAATGTATTTGGATGAGGTGGAAGATGAGGTTTCCCAATTTATGGGTACCTGGTGCTCAGCAGTAGCTCGCAAGTTGGTACAATATTGGAAAGGATCGAGATCTCCTGGGATAGTGATCTCAGTTCCATCAAAAGGGAATTTGAGGCATTGGTGGTACATGGATGGAATAGCCTTTAGAGCATGAATCCATGGGCGACAAAGTAAGATATTATAGTGTATGTCATGATCCAGGACCTAGCATGTTGTATCTATGATGACTGGTCCTACCCGGAGTGGAATTGTAATAACGCCTTTAGAAGTGCGTTCTTCATCATTGTATGTCTTGATGACGATGCTTTTGCTAGCATCTACACATGCCTCAAAGAAACCAAGAGCTTTGACCAATTTCAGAGAGCAGATGTTCAATCCTGCTCTGCCATCTACTAGGACTCATCTAACTTTATGCTAATGGACAAAGACTTCAATGTGAAAGGCATCATTATGCGATGGTTTGGGTGAGGAATAGTTGTTGTCTGAAAAGGTGATGTGGTGAGGTGAATTCAGGTATCCGACCATAGTCTGAAAGTGGTTGACATCAATGTTGGTTGGGACAGATGACTCTTGCAGTACTTTATCGAGGATGGCCTTATGCGTGGGTGAAATACGGAGCAGTTCAAGAATGGATATTTGAGCAGGTGTTTTATTTAACTGCTCAACGATGTTGAACTCCGGTTTTGGATTGGACTGTCTGGCAGATGGACCAGGTATGGTGATTTTCGGTTGACGTGCCGAAGGACCTGGGATGGTGACTTTGCCTTTACGCGTAGTCACATTGCATTTTGGGGCTCTTTTAATGTTGATGGTATTAATAGATTCATCTTCATTAGCAGCGTGAAGATTGTTAATAATAGTACCGTCAGGATAACTATATGCAGGACGGGTAGTATTATAGGCCGGATGGATGTGGTTGGCTTGATTGTTTGTATGCTTTGTGCTAAATGAGGAAGCTTACCATGATCCTGCAGTGGGTTCTTGTGTATGGTATGATCTGCATTAGATGTAAAAGATTGACCACCCAACTCAATGGTGTGGTTCTCTATGAGATCTTGCACCAGATTTTGCAATTGGCAACAAGAGGAAGTTTTGTGCCCTTTGGCATGGTGGTAATCACAAAATGAACTGTCATCCCACCATGACGGCTTGAATTGACCAGGGTCATATGGTTTTGGCTCTTCCAACATTATGACGCCATTTTGAAGAAGTTTCTTCAAGACAGTTTCAATAGGTTCACCCAAAGGGGTGTATGTGCACTTTTGGAACTATCATGGTTGACGCAACTGCTTTTGATTAGATTGTGCTTGATTGTTTTGGATAGCGTTAGTAGTTGGTGTTTGTGTAGTTACAGGTGCATTTTGATTTTGTACTCCTTTGATAGTGAGTGCATGACCTGTTGCATTGACAGTTTTTGCATCAACTGCACCGTCGTTTGTGATGTGCTTGTTTTTAACCTAGTATTTATTTTTGTCGTTTGAGCTACTTGGGTTATTGTTGGTGGTGGTGTTGATGGTTTTTCCACCATATTTTAATTCACCTCTGGCAATCAAGGCTTTCTCTAGTTGAACACCCTTTTCAACAAGGTCAACAAAAGTGGTGCAACAATGGACTTGTAGGCCATACCTTAGCGGTCCTAGGAGAGTTTGAACAAACATGGTAACTTTCTCCTTTTCAGGTATTTCTACCGAACATCTGCTTGCTAAGGTTCTCCATCTTTGGAAGAATGGAATGAAAGTCTCTCTTGCATCCTCTTGGGTAAGTTTGCATAAGGAGGCGATGTCAATGTCTGTGTTAATGTTGTAAGCATAGTTTTTGTAATACCCCTCCGTTTTGCTTCTTGTTCGGTTTGATTTATGCTATGTTTGGTTGCAGTTACTTTGCTTCTGAATACATTTTGTTATGATGTTTTGATCGCTACTATTACGACAACTATTATTGTGGGATGTGGTTATCTAATTATTGTTTCACATGCATTATGGATTAATGATGTTGTAGAGTTAGTATGAGATGTTATTATGAGATTATTGGATTATGATGGAAGTGTCAATTTCGATGAGTGTATTGGTGAAAAAGACGAGTTCACATTACTCACTTGTGAGCACCCTACGAATCCATAATTTCTTCTTCACAGTGTGTATTATATGCTGGATATATTGTATGATGTTGTTTATTTGGTTGCAGAATTGTAGGTACATGACATCGACTCCACCTGGTTTCACAGGTTTGAACATGTCGATCCAACGGTTAAGTTGAACAGGAGATAGTAGCTAGGTAACATGTGTCAAGTTTACACCCTAGCCTTAGTGTGTCGTGAGTCGTGTGTGTCGAGCCATTGTTTGTCTTGTTTTAATGTTATTTAATTCTGAAAGATTATTGATTTGGAAATAGATACTTAGAATAATTGCATTTAAATCATGTTGATGGTTATTTAATTTAAATAATGCAATGTGGATAAAAGTTTATATTTAAATTAATTAATTATATTTAAATTATTTAATTAATTAAATTTAATCCAAGGGGGTTGAATTTAGTTATTAAATAATTAAATTAATTAATTAAACGTGATGCAAGAGAATGAAAGGAAATAAAAGAATTAAAATTAAATTTGGAATTTAATTTCAACGTGTGGGAATTAAATTAGAAATTGTAATTAAATGTTTATTTGGAAATTGGTTGCAACTTTGGAAATTAATTTATTATTTGAAATTGCATTTTAAATTGAAAGTGGGTTTTCGAAAAGTGAAATTGAAATTGAAATTGAAATATCTAATTTGCATGTAATGTGAATTAGGGTTGAATTAGGTATTTTTGATTTATAAGAATATATGTTTTAATTTTAGGGCAGCAGAAGGGGATTTAGAAAAAAATACATTTTTATAGCAAGGAAGAAATTTTGGAAAATTTTCATAAGGTTTTGAAGAAAGTTTTGATTGTAGAATTGATTGAAGGAAAAATTGTTTGCATTTGTTGGATTTTGGATTGGATTCATTGGAGGATTGAAGAAAATTCAAGAAATCTTTGGAGGAGGCTTGCATCAGAAATTCATCTCTTCCTGTAGCTTCTTGTACCAGATTTTCCTCTTTGTGTTTTATTGTTCTTAATTGTTTTTTTTTTAAATAGTAGTGATTAAAGATTTGTTTGTTAAATCTGTTTTAGAGAATAAATTTGATATTAGAAGAAAATAATTAAATAAATTTACAGCCTTTGCTTGTGAAAATTCTTGAGTGAAAATTGTGAAAATCTCAGTTGAATTTAAATTATTTGGGGAAATCGATTATATTGTTATTGAAATCAAACATAGAGATTGAACAATGCATTTAGAATGTTTTTAGAAAATGAAACCCTCTGTTTATTATTAAAAATCGGATTTTAAAATCTGCAGGATAGTTATAATTTTCATGGTAAAATGGTTTGGTTGCGTTGCCTATAACTCCACTTTCACAAACTGGGTTTCTAGGAAATTTAAAGGGTTTTTACATCTTGAAATTTTTTCATCCTTGTCAAAAACTCTCAAATACCCAGATCGTAATTTTTGAGTTATGCTTGAAACATGAGACTGCTGTTAAGTTATTTTTCCCATGGCTCCTCTGAAAATAAAATAATAATAAATTGATATTTATAAATATTAATATTTTATGTATTGTTATTATAATATTAAAATATTATTTAATAATATTTTATATTATAATTTATAATATTAAAGTATTATATTTATTTATATTATTTTAAATAAAATTTGTATATTAGATTAGTGGAATTAAAATTATAATCAGATGGGGAAATTAGTGTTTATTTAAAAATGGCATGTTAAAGTTAATTGAAGGAGTTAAATATTTGATTTAAAGAATGCATAATTTAAAATTTAATTGTGGAATTTAAATTCATGTGTAAAAGGTCCAATTATTAATTTGATTTAATTGGAAAAATATATATATATATTTTGAAAAAATGATGATAAGGGATATTTTATTTTGAATTAAACAATTTGATATTTTGTAAAGAGTAGAAGATATGTTAATGATTAAATATATTTAAATATATTAATTTATATTTAGTATATATACATTGAAGGTATATATCCATTTGAGAGAATAAATAATATTTTATCTTATTTTATTCTGTTGTTTACAAATTGGGTATTATTAGTGTTCTAAAAGAAATGATTAGTGTATATGGAAAATTGATAGAGAAACAATATGTTATTATATTAAAGTGATTGAATGTTTTAAATAGAAAATTGAATGAGATGTAAGATTTGGTTAGGAAATGGAAAGAGTTTACTTGCATGGATTTGTATCGATTTAAAAGTAAATTAAGAAGTTATTTTATTGATGAGGCAATCAATTATGTTATTTATTAATTTCTATTTAGATTATGAAAGAGATATGGATTTAGTATATCCAAAAGTAGTATCTTCCTCATGATTATCTTAAAGGATTTAATTATCTGTATTCAGTAAAGGGAAGTAAGTTTAATTGTTTTAGATTTCCAATAATGAAAGGGGAAATAGGGGTTATGATTATTTTAGATGATCTAGTTATTGTGTCTTTGACTTTGTCAACACTACCTATTGAATGGGTATGGATTTAGGAAATCCAAATATTATATTTGATTAATGACTTGAATGTTTTTGTTGCTATGTCATCAAGTTGCATTGTTGGTTTTGGAATTTAGTGTTAGTCCTAAATTATAAGTCTTCCAGAAGGACTTAGAGGATAAGGGTTGTTGAATCATTATGCCATCCAGTTGTTTTCCCTTGGGTAGTGCATGGCGTCTTTTCAGTTTTACCCGATTTTCACGAATGGGGATGGTTGCACCTCCTTGGTTTAGGAGTGGATTATGGGATCTATGTCTCCTTGTATGGAGTGACTTTGTTATGTAGTTTCATCTTGTTGCCTCCTGTGAAAGGAGTGGACTATGTGTTTGTTGCCTCCAAGATGTTTGGAGTGAGTTCTATTATTTGTATCCTCCTTGTGTTGGAGTAGATTATGATGCCTAGTTGGTATGCACTTGTGTTTCCCTTGGTGGATCGTTTGGGTGTGTGTTGTCGAATAGAAGAGTGGCTTCTATTAGACGCCAGAGCCCAAAGAGGTAAACTGGATAACCTTCAGAAGTGAGTTAATCAAGTGATAATTAAATTAATGTACTTAGATGATTAGGATGCAGTTCACACTAATCAAGATAATTTAATCCTCACTCATAGACACAAGGGCTTGTTTAGACTTGGGATGAGTGAGAAGGCCTGGAATGGCAAGATCAACTATCTTATCCGTACGAGAGATAGTTGATTTCGCATGAGTGAGTATGAGTGTTGGGATTCGGTTAAGGCCACCAGGATTACTTGTGCCGGAACCTATGAAGAATTCCTAGAGGAGATCTCATGACAAACCTTGCGATGACACTCTATCTATGACAATTGTTGTGAATTGTTTTATGTGTATGGTTCTCTGAACATACTTGATTTATTATGATGTCAGTGATGTTTGAGTTGTACTTGATTTGTACTTGTGTTGTATTTGAGTTGAACTGGATTTGTACTTATTATGGCATTCATTTGGTTATGTCAGTTTGAGTCAGTATGAGTTTGCCTTTGGTTAGTGGTTGTAGATCTTTGTCCATGTTACTTTGTTACTATCTCCTAGCATGAGGGGTGGGTCTTTGGGTACCACATTGGTAGGGTGGAACATGCACCAAAACCGTTGGATCCCCATCTATCTTCAGTACTTGGTGGTGAGACATCCAGATGGACAGCTCGCGGTTCTTGCTGTAATTTCTTGCATTGTAATATTTTAGTTTGTATATGATATTTTATCCCTCTTTTGTAAGAGGTGGAGTTATGTAATTGTAATACATTTGTACTACTGTCTCATTCTGGGAATGAGTGATGTAACTATTGGATTAAGATAATGTTTATGAGATTGTATCTTGGTTGATTATTTTATTATGTTATGTGGTATTCTTATGATGTATGATGTTTATTTCATAAAGTTCATAACGCTATGGTTATATGTAATATGTATGTGTGGGTTTAAGTAATCCTAACCTTGTAGCCTTAGAGATTGTTGTTAGTTACTAAGTGAATGTGTATATTAAATGCACTTTATAAAAAAAATTGGTTCATTTTAATCGTTAATTACAACTTCCTTTAGGGTTACTTGGCGGGGCATTATAGTTTTTGACAAACTTGTTTGCTAATTCATCCCATGTTTTTATTCCCTTAGGCAAAAGCGAGAACCATTCTAGTGCATGACCTACAAGACTTCTAGAAAAAAGTCTCATGAGATAAGTTTGCTCATATGCAATGTCCATACAGCTAGTAGTGAATTCTATTATGTGTTCAATGGGGTTTGTTTTTCCTTTGTACTTGGGAAAATGGGGTACCACATATCCATGAGGAAAGGGTGGCATATACAAGGTTGTGTCAAATGGATATGGACACAAGTCATGTGACAAGTATGACTTTTTATTGGATTGTTGCAAGGTGTCCACTTGTGCTTGAAGAACAGCGAGTTGTTGTGTGAGTGCTTCCACCATGGGATGGTTGGTAGCATCACCTATGTTGGTGATAGGGGCAACTTGAGTCCCCAACTGTTGTGATGAGATGTGTTGATTTGGAATGGGTTGTTAGTGAAAAAAATGAGTGTTGTGATTAGGCGATTGTTGGAAATGAATGTTTTGATGAGGGATGTGTTGCTGCGTATGGACTTGAGAGGCGTAAGTGGGGATGTGATATCCTACCATTTTGGACTGGATTTGAGGACCTTGCTGGTTTTGACTTTGTTGATGTCCAAATGGAGTGAAAGATTGATGGCATTTTTTATTTTGAGCTTGTTGATGCCCAAATGGAGTGAATGATTGAGCACCTTGATTGCCTTGCCCAAATAAGAGATTGTGGCTTTGAGAAATGTTGGTGTTTTGAGTCATAGGAATGTTGGTATTAACCTGTGAGGAAGTGGGTTGGGTGCCTTGTATGGTAACTCTTCGTTTATTTCTCCCAAAAGGGTTAGATGAGTTAGTTGCCATAGTATTTGAAGAACCTAATAATAGGTTTGCCAATGTACTCATGGAACTAGATGAAGTTCCAAAGAGGTTTGATGTGGTTGCACCCATTTTTTGTGAAGGGATGGTGGATGTTTGTTGGGGGATGGATTGTGATGTGGTGTTGGTTTGGGAAGATGATCCCCCAATAGATGTTGTGTTGGTTGTGGCGGTAGTATGACCAAGGGACGTAGCATTGATTGTGTTGATGACATTTTGTGAAGAGGCTCCCATGGAGGAATTGTGTGATGGTGGAGTGGGAGAAGTTGCTCTAAGAGTGTTAAGGTCAAATCCCTTTGGTAACTTAGCCCCTTGGTCAAGGAGCACAGCTAGGAATCTGGAAGAGTCATTTAAGACTACTTCTTCTACAAAAGCAGCAACTTTTGGATGTTGAGCAACAACTAATACGTCTTCTTCAAAGACATCCCCATTTTGATCCCATCGGATAAATGGTTCAAAAATATGTGAGGGAGATGATGGTATGTTCATCTCACTAAAAGGATTGATGTTGGAATTTCCCATGTCAAAACAAGGATTGTTCATGGTATTAGGAAATGAGTCCATGCCAATTGTGAACTCAAGAAATTTGGTGTATTTTCTAAGAGAATCCATGAGTATTTTCTTTTTCTGTAATCTAGTTTCAACCATACAAATTTTTGCTCAACTTGGGATGATAATGATCTAAATATGAGACTATGTTTTTGGTTTCTTTTTGGATTTTTAAAGGATGCTATGCAATGCCAGTAAGACTAAAAGCTTGTGAATGCAAGTGGTGTGACACTAAATGGAAATGTCAAATGATATGAAATAAAGGATCCTAAGATGCACTTACTAGTGAGAGATCTAAAGAGGACAAACTTGGACAAACAAAGTTTTTGCAATGATTCAATTTTGGAAGACCAATGGACCGTAGAAGGACTATAAATAGGACAAAGTGAAGTTTCCACACTAGACTATTGAGTGGGAAATAATTCACAAAATGATTGATAAAGTGACAAAGATAATTGGGTCCAATGATAACCCACTATTGAATGCAAAGTTTGGACAATGATTGGTAAGAGTCAACTCCTAAAATCTGCAAAAGTGAGTGTCTAAGGAGATGGTGAAGCTACCAATGCAATCTAATGGAAGGCCAAATGAAAACCTATTGTGAGTAAAAAATGATACCTAAAATGAAATGTTTGATGAAAAAGTTGAGCAATTCAAAGACTGGTTTGGACTGTAATAGTGAAGAAAGACTTGACTGAATTTGAAGACAAGTTGTGAACTTTCTGTTTTTGATAGTGAGAAGTTGTTTGCAGGTTTTAACAAATGCGTCGTAGCAAATGTGGTATGACAGAGCAAATGCGGCTCACTTAATCGAATGTGGTTCAGAAGGTGTCGATTACGACATAGTCTGGCAAATGCGGGTTGATGTATGTCAAATGCGGCTCAAGTTACCGAATGCAGTTTACTGATAGCAAATGTGGCTCTGTATATTTCAAATGCGGCTCATTAGAGCGAATGCGGCTCGATATTTGGCGATTGCAGTGCAACAGATTGATTGCATCGCAATGGATAATTTTTTGGAAAATCCGAACACAGTTTTTAGTTTTGATAAGTTTTCTTTTTTTGGTTCAGATTTTGTGATTTTTAATTTGTTGAAGTCTGTTTAAAAGTAGTTGGAAAACATAGAAAAAAAATAAAAAATTAAGTGTATGTTCAAGCAGACTCACTCTTAATAGTCAAATGGGTCATCGTAACAATCACAGCCCACAACTTAAAATCACGTCGACTCACACAACCATGTCACCCCCTAGAGGGCACCCATGTTTTTGTCTTTTCCAGGTGCGTACTCAAGGTGATGGAAGTCAATACCGAATCCCCTAAGCAAATAGTCTGTGGTGATTATATGGTGAGTGTCTTGGGGGAAGATTCTTCCCTCCCCTTGCACCGTGATTGAAACAATGTTTGGTTACTGACATGGCTGGCTTCTACACTATGGTTCTTAGTCAAGGTTTCTGTTCGGCGCGGCAAATGATAAACTCCCTCAAGAGACCTCCCAACCTTTAGAACAAAGGTTTTGGGGATGGTTATCTTTGCACACTATCATCGAATTGCGGACTTTCCCCGAATTCACTTTTGATTATAGTGGGTTGGAAAACCTGGCTTTGGTTGTTCCCACTTAGGTCGTTCTCGTAGGGTGAGTACTTTTTCCCACTATGGTAGGCCTTTTAAGGGTTGTAAGAAAACATAAAATGCATAAGTATAAAAAATGGATAGGTCTAGCTTTTTGGTCACCTAGTAAAGGGGAGAGCATATGCCTATTATTCAATCAAACACAAAAAGCAAGTTTGTTCAATTTTAAACCCAAAATAAAAAATTTCTATTCTAGTTGAAGATATTGCTTCACAAAAACATGGTGTTCATTGTTAACCAAAAAGAAAAGTGTGGTGACTACCCTAGGATTGATAAATTCCAATTAAATTAGATGTCTATCCTAGGATTGATAAATTCCAATTAATGTATCTATCCTAGGGTTGGTTCTTTTTTAAATAACAAAAAAGAAAAAAAATAATCAATTTCTGGCCGCAGATGTGTCGGATCCAGATTACAACAACAACCAGAAAAACAAAAAATGATTTTTCACCAGTTACTTGTGGCTCGGCAGAGCGGATGTGGCTCAATTTCTGTCAGATGTGTCGCGTCTGGTAAAATGCGTCGCTTGAAGCACTATATGCGTTGCGACAGAGCGATTGCATCGCTCGAGATCACAAATGCGATGTGACATAGCGGTTGTGTCATTTAGGCCTACAAATGCGTTATTTTGTACTGTTCCTGAAAAAAAAATTTGAAGCCGTACAACACCTACAAAAGTTCATTAGAATGTCGGGTTCACCAATGTAATGATATAAAATGTTCCTGCAAGATAAAAAAATGATTAGTTGTACCTGCAAGTTAATAACATATCAAACAATAGAATGCAAAGGAATAATAAATAAATGGAGAAAAACTAAAAAGGTCTCACCCATTTACTACTCCATGTTTGACTTCTATTGCACCTCCTCAAGCTTTGGAATGATGGATGATGTTGTCAAATTTGTGTGTGAGCAACTCTATATGCCTAGCCTCAATAAAGCTTTTGAAGGATTTATGAAAATGAACTAATGCGCAACTAGCAATTCAATCCTAGCATGCAAATAGTAAATAAAAATCTAAGATATGAGTAACGCCTATATTAAAAGTAGATTAAACAAATGATCATGGATCCGAAAATGAGATCAAGATAGTGATTTTTATAGAAAATGCAATATTGAACGGACGAACAAGATGAGAGACTTAAGGAATGCCCTAGAATCAAAGGTCAAGATTCAATAAGGCAACTTTCAATTAGGGTTAGGGCAAAATACCCATATGTGTGAATAAGATTTAATTAAATAAATTAAATCAAGACTGAATGTGACAGTTGAGATGAAATTAGTAAAAATCAGAAGACAAGAAGATGGGATTTTAGAAAATCAGTAATTTTAGAAATTACTTGATTTGTAGAAGAATAATTCTATTTTGAATAAAATTAACTCAAAATAGGGATTTTGTGAGTTAAGAAGTAATTGATTTTTGAAATTAATTACTAAATGAAATATCAGTTAAGTATGTGAGATATTTTTAAATGATATTTTTAATTTAAAAATATAAAAGTGTCACATATAATAATTAAATAATTATTTAATTTAGAAGAAGTGGTTAATTAATTAAATAAATTAGCAAATCTATTTAATTAAGAGGATTTAGGAATTAGTGACATATTAAATAAATATATTTTAAATATATTTATTAATAATCAGGAGGACATTAATGATAGGGATTAATTAAATAAATAAGATTTTATTTAATTGCAAGAGGACTTTGATAATTAGTGACATTATTAAATAAATAAATAAGATTTATTTACTTAATAATTATGAAGAATGAGAGATTATAAATTAATTAAATAATTATGAATTATTTAATTAATAGTTGAATGTGGGTTAGAAACATAATTAAAATGTTATAATCATGTTGTGATGAAAGGTGGTAAAATAGTGCTTGTAGGTCTTGGTCATTTTTATGTGTCTACACCTCCACGTTAATAGGAGTTTCATTCATGTTCTTTGTATCTTCAACCATGTTTTTCTCCTCTTCCACAACATGCTTTTCCTCCTGTTGATTGTTTCCAACCTCCTCTTCTTGACTCAAATCCACTACTTTATTTTTAACATATAACTTACCCTTTAATTAACACAACAATGACACGATAATGACATATAGTCAAAAAATTAACAAATCATTATTAATATTATTATTCATAGTTAATAGTAATGTTGGTGCTAGTGTTGACATTTTGATTAGTGATTAGCCTATAACACTTGGATTATTCACAATATTAACTTAAGTTTGAGGTCATTATTTACATGAAAGTTAAAGTTATTATTAATATCCATTTTGTTGGGGATAAAGGATGCAATGGTGATAATAATACTAATTTTAATAAATATTTATTCATAATAATAGCAATGACAAAATTGAATCCTTGCTCTAATATAGGGGATGTTATCATATATCCACAAAAATAATTATTACAATGATATAAACATGAATACCATTATTAACTCTGGAGATATCACTATTAATATTTTTAGTGATAATAAAATATCTTGAACCCAATACCATTAGTTATATTACTAGTATTAATAGCAGAACTCTCGTTAGTAATATGGTTATTATTAACATAAATCTCAATTTCTAATTTTAATGTTTAATATTAATATGAATACCTATTATGACTAATATCATTATGAAATTTTAGTCGTCGAAATTATAGGGCATTTAATGCATCAAGATTCTATAGTTTTTTGTTATTTTTTGTTAAAAATACTTATGGTTCATTACAAGCCTATTTAATGTTTTTGTATCAATTTAAATTTAGTTTGTTAAAGGTCACTTGAAGAATCTTTCAGTGGTGCTTTCCACCTACTGAGTTTTAGGATTTTGGTAAACAAGTTTTTGTATAATTATGTAATCTTCAAAATAAAAAGACAACTAGAGAATATTGTTATGTTGTCATAATGAATCTTTGAGCTATGTTTTTTGTATTACTCTCTTAATATGAATAAAGTGAATCTTGTTTATCCTATTTTATTTAGCTAAGTATTGAGAATGGAATTAGTTTAGATGGAGTAGTTATGAAGTTATCAGTTTATGTGACCTGAGTGAGATATAGAGGAACCTGTGAGTTGGCCACTCGAGGGATTGTAGGAATAGATAGATAAGTAATTTACCTCTAGAGTTTTTGTTATTTATATTATGTAGATGATGAAGTGTGAAGTCTAGTTTTCCTTTAGTTTGTTAGTTAAAGTTTTGGTGCACCTTTTCTCTCTCTTAAGTTTCAAGTTGACAAGTCATTTTTTGTTAGCTATTAAGGTTGATAATTTTTTATTGGTTAGATGTTTCATAGTTTCTTTACCTATTTTCTTGTTTCAGTAATTTATACATTTACTAGTTTAATAATTTTGATGCTTTCTAGTTTAGTTGATATTCGTTTTAGACTAATAATTTCTTGCTTTTTCGTTTAGTCATTTGAAAGCTTTCTAGTTTAATGGCCTTTTATTTAAGTCTTGTTTCAGTTGTTTCATTAATTGAAAAAATCTAAGGGAGAGATAGTCAAGAAGTTTCCTATTGCATATAGCCTTGAACATTGCCTAGTCAATAATTAATGTATTTTTCAACTAAAGAGATAGGTATAACAACAACCTATCACTTTTTGGTGCCATTTTCAGGGACATTTCTTTTTCAAGTGTTAGTAGGAGATACCTTGAATAACTCTTTTGGAAAAAAAATAGTCCTTTGGCTTCCTTTTCTGCATGGTCAGGAAAAGAGGCCCCCATGGAAGATTCATACCAAACTCCCCCCCAACCGACGTACCAACCACAAGTGGGGAAGAAGAAATATCAACTCAAGAAATCTCTAAAGAATTGATCGACCTAGATCAACCTGAGACCTTCCCGTATACTCCAGAAATAAGACCTATAGTTGTAGAGGAGCATATTCCTCTCCAAACTCTTGAACCTCACCCATTTGAGAATTTTTTTGAAGAGGAATGAATTCCCTTCGATAATATGGGTGATTGTGATTTTAACCAAAGAAATTCCAGCGTTGATGCCCCATCAGCACCACGAACGTTTATTTATCCTATCACTATCGACGTAGATGATGACATGAACATGAAAAAAAATTCCCCAACTTTCTTGCCAACCTTTCGAGGTTTGTCTTTTGAGGACCTTGACAAATTTCTCTTCAAGTTTAAGGTCTTGTGTCAAACATATGATTACAAGAATGATAACCAAAAACTTAAGCTTTTCCCCTCGACTTTGAAGGACTCAACAATGCATTGATTCATGGGGCTAGCCTCGGGATTCATAACCTCTTGGGATTACATGGAAAGTGTTTGTTCTGGACAAGTACAAAAGTTACTATCATGTGAGTGATAGGAAGGAGGAGCTATCTAAACTAAGACAAAACGAAGATAAGAGCTTAGAAGATTACCTAGATAGACCTTTCTCTTCTTATCTAAATGATGTGGTGAAGAAGCCATAAGTATTGAGATTTTAAAGACCATATTTCTCAAAGGACATGATGATGATGCTCAGAGGAGCTTGGATTTAATGGGCAAAGGGGATGTGTCTCAACTGAACCTTGGTCAAATCACTGAGTTATGTCAGAACTTCTCTTGTACTCGAGGAGGGATATAGAAGTCTACTCTTTTCAAAGGGTCCAATGAGATACAAAAACTGTGTGAGGAAATAACGAACCTTAAGTCTATCATTCTGGTTCAGTTGAATATCATGTTGGATGGAATATAGGTTAAAACATGAAATCCTAAGACCTTATCCATCTACTTCCCTAGGTGTCAAAATAAACATCTGTTAAGGGAATGTCCTTTGGACAAAGTTGAAAAAGTTGTTATTTGTCAGGTTTGTGATAAGGACCATCCCACTAATCAGTGTGAGATTTTGAATGCCATAAATAACTCCAATAAAAGAACAAACCTGGTGGAGGAAGAAGTCAAATTTTTAAATCAAAGAACCGAGGGAAATTTTTCCTATGGAAAAATTTCAAACCCTGCTTGGAGACCATAGAACAACTAGAATAATAATCAATGGGAAACACCTTAGCCTCAACTTCCACCTCAAGTACCTCCTAATTGGGGAACTTACCCTTGGGGGTAACCCGAATGGGAAAACAAGTCATGGGGAAATTATCAATGGCACATTCACCCTCAACATGATTGGTATCCCTAAAACTCTTCTCCTCAATGGAACCAACCCCAAAATCAATTTTAAACTGGCCCCAAGAGAGGACCCAATCAACAATGGAATCTCCTACAACCTCCCTAGAATAATAAAAAAAATGGGCAAGTTAATCAACCACAACTTCCGATGCAACCGGTCTTGAATCCAAAGAACAACCGCTAGAATTCCCTAGTGTATTCTACTGAACAGGATAATGTAAATAGAATGAACACCATACATTGTGGAAACCTACAATTGAGATCTAGAAAAAAACTTCAATTGTTGACCATTGTTGAGATATTGGATGAACCTATTAAGGAATCTACTGAGCCCACAAAAAAAACTTCCATAACTAATGAACTAGCTCCGAAAATTACTCAAGACAAAAATATTCCCCCATCTCCAGCTAGAGCTTTCGGCCTACCTCAAGAAGGGGAGGGTTAGTCTCCAACTGAAACTATGAATAATTCACTTGCCAAAAACAAAACATAGGCTCCTTTTTCGAAGTGTCTTAAACCAAAAACTATGAGAGTTCCTCTGGAAATGTCCTCATCCACTAAAATTGTGTTGATTCAAGAAATCAAACAGTTGAAAATTGAGGTTCCTTTATTACAAGCCATCAAGGACATTCTAGAGCTAAACCAACTGATTAAACACTTGTGTGTCAAGACCCCAGGAGGGAAACCAAAGAAAATAAACACTGTCCACATAAAAGGTTATTTAGCTGACTTCTTGGCTGGGAAGACCACTACTCTAAAATATGATGATCCAAGTAGTCCACTGATAATAGTCACAATTAATGAAGTAGAAATACCTAATGCATTAGTCAATTTGGGAGTAGCCATTAATGTAATGAATGTTGATGTAATGGAGGAATTAGGGATTTTTGACTTATGCCCTACAACCATAGTCAAGTACAAATGATGAATCAAGCCATAGCCATTCCTAAGGGTGTCCTTGAGAATGTTCTTGTCAAATTCAATGGATGGGAATATCTTGTATAATTTCAAGTAATTTAGTTTCTCACACCAAAAGACAGCTACCCTGTAATCCTAGGGAGACCATGGTTGGCAACAGTTGTAGCCAAAATTGACTGTAGGGAGGGAGGAATTACCATTTCACATGGTTTGAATAGAAAACATGTATTTTTGTATCCTCCCACCAAGCCTACTGAATGTAACAAAGTCTGGGTTGATGAACCAGATAGCCCCAATGGACAAGAAAATTTAGCCTCATTGACCATGGTAGTCATCAACCAACATGGTGGAAGACGAATTAGAAAAAAAATGGGGAATCTCAACAATATGGTGTTGGACATGAAAGATATCTTAGGACAACCCATCAACATAGTAAATACTGAATTCGACAGTACTAGTTTCATGGGACTGCCTTGTCCTCTAGCGAATATTTTTCCAAAAACATAAAAATTTCTTTGAAGATATTTCCAGACTTCATAGGACCATACCTCATAGCTTTCCTCTTAACACTTTGACAAGACCAATGTATACTATCATATCCAGCCATCTGGGTGGTAAATCCATTATGTTGTTGCCAAGAAAAACTCTGAACATTAATAGTTGGTTGATCGAGCCAGAAGAACATAAACTCTTTGACTTCCTAGTAAATAGATCCAACTACTTTGCTTGGGACTACAAAGATATGATGGGACTACATGGATATGAGGGGAATACACCCTAGTGTGTGCACTCATCATATCTACATTGAAAATATTTGACCTGTTCGTTAACCCCAAAGAAGACTTAACCCTATGTTGAAAGATATTGTCAAAACTAAGATTGAGAAGCTCCTTCAGGTGAGATTTATTTATCCCATTACTGATAGCAAGTGGGTTTCATCATTGGTGGTGGTTCCCAAAAAGAATGGAAAATGGAGAATATGTGTATACTATAGGGAACTTAACAAGGTGACCCACAAAGATTATTTTCCCCTACCATTTGTAGACCAGATTCTGGATAACTTGGCTAGGAGGAAATATTTTTCATTTCTTGATGGATTCAGTGGGTACAACCAGATACAAGTTGCAACAGAAGACCAAGATAAAATGACCTTTACATGTCCATGGGGAATATTTGCATATAGGGTCCTTCCCTTTGGGCTCTGCAATGCTCCTGCAACGTTCTAGAGAGCCATCCTGGCTATATTTGTTGAGCTGTTAAATGAATGTGTGGAGGTATATATGGATGACTTCACTATCTATGGCTCAAATTTTTCCGAAGTTCTCCAAATCATATAAAAAGTGTTGAAGCAATTTGAGGAACATTGTTTGTCCTTAAGCCATGAGAAATGCCTGATAATGGCAGAACAATGAATTGTATGGGGACATCATATCTTTGTTGATGGAATAAAATTCGATCCAAAGAAAATTGAAGTAATAAAACTGGTCACCCCAAAAACCTAGACTAATGTTAGAAGTTTCTTAGGGCATGCTGGATACTACAAAAGTTTTATAGAAAACTTCAGTAAAATTGTGGCTCATATGTTTTCTCTTCTTCAAAAGAATGTGGAGTTTATTTGGACACCTGAGTGTCAGTCATCATTTGAAATTATCAAGGAGAAGCTTATCTCAGCTCATGTCCTTCATGGACCTAACTAGAACTTACCATTCCATATTTCTGTTGATGCTATTGGAGCAGTCTTAGGACAGGAAGATGAGAACGGAGGAAAGTATGCTATATACTTCATTAGTAAGAATCTGACTCCAACTGAAAGAAATTACACAATAATGGAGAATGAATTATTAGTTGTAATTCATGCAATTAATAAATTTTGACACTACATTATAGGATATAGAGCAATGGTGTATACAGATCATTCGGCCATAAAATACCTAATGAATAAACCTGTAGTGAATGGGAGGATAATAATATGGTTGTTGCTTCTTCAAGAATTCAACGTGACAATTGTTGATAGACTAGGAAAATTCAATGCAGTCACAATTCTTTTATCTTGAATTAAACAAGATGATGGTGAATGTTCTCTAGTACTGGATGAGTTCCCAAATGAGAATATGTTCGCTATCTCTACTAAATCACCCTAGTTTGTCGATATTTCCAATTATTTGGCTACCTTAGAAGTACTACCTTATTTCATGACTAAACAAAATAGATGCCTTGTAAGAGAAAGCATTCCTTTCAAATGGATTAATGGGATCCTATTCAGATGTAGACCTAATATGGTTCTACGACAATGTGTTAGGGAAAATGAAACCTATAGTATCTTAAGAGCTTGTCATGATGATATTTCTGCAGGACATTATTCTGCAAAGAGAACCTCCCATAAGATCTTAGGTGCAGGTTACTACTAGACCTCTATGCATAAGGATGTCAAGAAATATGTCCATCACTATGATGAATGTCAAAGGGTAGGGAGACCAACAAAATCTAATGAAATTCCCCTTCAACCCCAAGTAGTCCTTGAACCATTTGAAAACTAGGGATTGGAATTCATCGGTCCAATAGATCCAACCTCACAAGGGAAGGAGTACATTTTGGTTTGCACCGATTATCTAACTAAGTGGGCAAAAGTTCAAGATCTGTGAGTTGCTAGGGAGGAGGAGGTGGTTGATTTTCTCTACCATAAAATTTTCCTCAAGTTTGGAGCTCCTAGGATTATTGTTATAGACCAAGGTCCTCAATTCATGTCCAAAGTTCTATTAGCTTTCACCGACCATTTCCAAGTTAGTCATAATAAATCATAGCCCTACCACCCTCAGGAAAATGGTCAGATGGAAGTGACTAACAAGGAGCTCAAAAACATCTTAACAAAAATTGTGTCATAAGGAAGAAAATATTGGGCTAGGAAACTACCTGAAGCCATCGAGGATTATAACACAACATGGAAGTCAACTACTAGTTTTAGTTCATACGAGTTGGTGTTTGAGAAGAAGCCTCTCTTTACATTGAATTTAAACTCCAAACATTTCAAACAACCATGGAGTTGGGAATAGATCTTAAACGCACCCAAGTAGAAATATTCTTGCAGCTTAGCGAGTTGGATTAGCTTCACTTAGAGGTTGTCCATCAAACTCCATTGTTGGTGATATTTTCAAAATCTCAACAATAGATATCTGGGTTGGTGTCTTCTTGAGCTGATCAAGAAGACTATAATATGTGATATTCTCCTTAGATGGTATTCATGGTGGTAATGGATCCCCTTGTATAGTGACCTTCCCTCATCTTTTGGTGACTCGAAACTCGAGATCAGTTCCCTGGATTGTGATGACAGATACATGATTATCAGATGAATTTGTATTCCCTATGACATTTTCATAGACATGTGTAACCTAGTTATACACTTTCCCTTTCCCTTATCATTTCCTTGTGCATGGTTTGACATTGGGTTTTTGTATATTCTGAGGTCTTTATTTCTTGAAGTTCCTACTTATTGATCCACATTCATTTCTCCATGGTCTATAAGGTCTTGAATGGCATTTTTTCAGTTTCATGCAACTAGATGTTTTATGACCTTTGATAAGATGATATTTACAAAAAAAATCTTTGCACCATGGGGGTTTAACTTTAGGTTTGGGATAATGATGAAAATCCATTATTTTGATCTAACTCATGTAAGATGCTCTCAATAGGTTCTCCCAAAGGAGTTCGACTTATTTTTTAGGAATAGGCCATTTGCATTTGCTAGCTTTGTGTCTCCAATGTTGCAAAAATGTAGCAAAAGGTTCTCACCTTTTTTTTTTGACTGTGTAAATATCTTCCAACATTATGTCGACATCAATTTTATATAAGAAATGTGTATGGAATTGGTCAATTATTTCCTAAAATGTTCTAATCCCTTGAGGGAGGTGTGGGAACCATTCTATTGCCAAACCACTCAAACTTCTTGGGAATAGTCTCATTAGATATGAATCATTATAAGAGACTTCCATACAATGATGGTGGTAATTGCTAAATCACGTTGTGTATAAAGGATTCAATCCCTTTTGGGCGATTCCTTAAAAACAAATTTGGAAAAACCTTGATCATGTGATTGTGATTTTGTTTCAAGTGGTTTCTCCTTCAATCAGTTTACATAAAAATTTGATGGAATTTTTGCACCCATTTGTGCAAGTTTGATCATATATTGTGTAGGTCTTATTTCATTATCACTTCCATTGCATGAAGAAAATATGGACTTTGTCTCTATTGGAATGTGATGTTGTTGATTTTTATCATTAATGGTTGTCATTGATGTCAACATATCTTGGTTAATGTTTAAGGTTTGGTTGTGATGCTTTGGTGATTCAAATTAGCATGCTTTGGATGGTGTGTTGTGATGATCTATCTTTGGTCATGCTTATGTTGGTCCCATTCATTTTACAACATAATGAGATACACTCTTATGGGTCCGAACTATTCTAGAAAGTGGTTAGTGTGTCCAAGAACATTGTTTGCATTGTAATGTGTATATCTTATTCCTTGGTTCTAGATATCATGAGTAATATGTAGCATGTTGATTTATGTGAGGAGCTTTTGCATGGTCCACATTTCATTCCCTTTCATCGCAGGAATGTTTTTTTTGTGACCTAATTCAAATTGTTTTTGGCCGCCTTAAGAGTTTATGGAAGCATGAAATAGAATTGTGTTTGGCCGACTTAGGAAGATTATGAAGGCATGAAATCGTATAAGTAAAATTTGATTATGTTCAATGAAAGTAAGTGTGGTGAATGCGAATCTAAAAAATCCAGACATTGTGTGAAATTATATAGGAGATAGTAGATAGTGAGCTTCTTCAGGTGTGACTACTAGTGATAGTTATTTCTGTGGTGGATTCATTTTCATCATTCTTATGGTAGTGAGCCATTTTCTATAGGCAGTGAGCCTTTCTCTTTCGGAAGTGAACCTTTCTCTTTTGGTAGTGAGCCCCTTTTTATCTTTGGTTGTAATAGTCAAGAAACGATCCTACTAACAATAAGCCTTACCTGTAGTGAGCACTTTAGCAGTGAACCCTTGTAAAAATCACCTTAACTAGTGTCACCTTAATCGGTGTTTTATAATTAAGAATTAGCATTCTCTGTGGTTTTTCTCTTCTTGGATTTCCATGTAAATTTTGTTGTTCTTTGTACATGGTGTTGTTATGTGATTTCATGTTCATATCTGTTAGATCATTATTTGATTGATTTAAGTTTTCTCCATATTAATTTAGATTAAGAAAATTATTTTATAATAATTGATTCACCCTCCCTCTCAGTTATCCAGATTGTTCAATAGTCTAAACTCTAGGATATCTTCAGGATTAATCTCACGTGGTTTGTGTTCTTCCTCAATGTAAATTGTTTTACTTAAGGTTGTGTTGTAGTTGGAAGATTTATTGTAAGTGGAATAATTGTAATATTTGTGGTATTTGGAAGATCACTTGTTTGAGGCATTCCATATGGTTGATCATTAACATTTGAGTTAGGATCCCTTGATTCAATAGAGTGAGAATGCATAGCTTTCTTGTATTGTGACTTAGTTGTGACCATATAATATTTATCAATCCTAGGAGATAAATGATTTTGAAACATTTTTTCATTATCTCCCTTTTTTTAAATGATGATGTTTAGTTGGGTTTGGATTAATGATGGTGATTGTTGATATGGATGATATGAAACCTTTGATTTAGACTACATTTAGGATTTGATTGTTTTGATTTGATGTTTATATGTGTTTGATGATTATGAACCCACCACTTTGGGAGTATACTTATGAATCCAATGTTAGTTTATACATAATGATGTTTGCTAATTCAAACCTAAACACCTTGAAAAAAGATCATTTTTCAAGGATAAGGCTAAATTAGTGCATGTGATAAAGATTTCAAACATAAGTTATTGATGTCCAAATGTTGAAGTTTGTTTGATTTGATATGAGATATTGATGATGTTTGATTAGATTTTTTGATGTTTTGATGTTGAATGAATTTGATCCCTAAATGACAACCTAAGATTATGTTTGATCATTTTTAAATGATTGTGATAAAAACTTTGTATGAAATTTCAATGTTTGATTGCCAATAATGTTTATGTCAATGATAACCCACAGTTTTTTTTGTTGACAAAAACAACTTTGAGCATGTATTTCCTTAGTTACTTTGTTAGAGTCAAGTAACCAAATGTTTTTGAATCAAGTAACCAAGTGTATTTAAATTTTTATTTGAGGTTCATTTCTTAAAATCTGATTTAGGCATGAATTATTTTTATCACATAGAAGTCTTGATTATGAGTTGTCCAATACTAATATGTCTACAATAAAGCAAGCTGTTTTCCACAAACACTCAAAATTTGTGAAAAATAAAATGCTAAATTATAGTTCCCTAAGTTTACATTGAAATAATGAGCAAAGACATGGAAAAAGATACTAGAAAGAACACTAAGATATTATTTTGATAAAAAAAGAAATATACTGAGATGCATGCAGTAGTATAATGTCCTTCAAGTACCTTCAATTATGTTCAAAGGGTTTGAAATTTTATCATAGCCACATTTAATGTTTTTTTTAAGTGTTTTGAATGATAAGCAATGTATTTACTAACTCAATGGGTAAAAGGAGATATTTCCTAAGATATCCTCAACAAAGCTCATTAAGAAAAAAATGATAGAACACAAATCAAGCACATTTTTATTTATTCAAGTAGGTGTATCTCTTAAGTAAGGTCTTCATGATAAATACCTAGCTTGAGTGGATTACTAGAGTATGCACGCATCCACAATACACCTCTTACCTTAAAAAGAAAAGATACTTATAAGGTATTTATCACCTCAACAAGTAATTAGTACATGATGAATATCTTCATGGAATGTTGTTGTTCCATTACACCTTCTTAAGAGATTTTTGAAAGTCTTAGGCCTCTAAACAAATAGGTTTTAGTGGGTATTAGGTGAACATTGTTGAACTCTTGGTATATCCATTGAGAAACCCATATATAACCAAAGTGCTACATGTATAGTTTGACCTACATCTTTTTCTCTCATCCAATTTATATTGTGCACCCCTAAATGCCACTTGAGGTCACCTTGAGTTCTCCTTTACAGGATGTATCTCAAAGGAAGGCCTCCTACTTTCAATTCAAAACAATGTTGTTACTATTTCTCTTTACCCAAGATCGTATGAAGTGCAAGGGGAGTGGATACATAGTAACAACCTTATAGGGTTCATAATGAACAGATAGTGCAAACTAGAAGTGTTTCTCTTCACCCTAGATCACACAAAGTGGAAGGGGAGAGGATACACACTTGATAGTCTACTAAGCATAGAAGACACGACACACACTCTTGTTCATTTTAGGTGCACCAAAGATAATGTAAGTAAATTTTAAAAGCACCAAATGAAGTGTGAGATTGTTTTGTTATTTTTTAAACCCAAATGAAAGTGAGATTGTGTGGTTCGATTCTTAATCCCAAATTGAAAATTCCAAGTTGTATTTGTCCAATTGTTAAGCACCAAATGTAAAATGAAGATTTTCCAATTATTCAAAACCAAATGTAAAATGAACCTAAGTTAAATCTTTGAACTGAAATCAATCTTAGGTTTTCCTTCACACAAGTTTTGATAAACACTTTGTAAATTTGATGCATGCATGATGATAGAGGGCTAATAAAATTTTGAATTCTTTCTTAAGACCTCACTTAGATTCTGCAAACAATTGTTATTCTTAACACAAACAGAGAAAAAAACTAGGTTAGGGTTAGGTACCAAATAAACCTAAATGAAAAAATTGGAATTTAACTCTCCATTTTACCTACAACTACATTAGTATGCTAGACAAGTGTGACACTCTACATCACTAAAAGTATGTCACCATTCACACATGTTTCCCTCTTCCTCTATTCACATGTGTCACAATACACATATGCGTCACTATGCCTTTCTACAAATGTGTCGCTCTAATCAACTGTGTCACTCTATCAAAAATTCCAAACAAAAAGAAGAAAATTAGAAAATGGATCACAATAACTAGTTTGTTAGCCTTTGAGTTACATTTATGTCACAATATTTAAAGTGTGTTACAATATTCAACTATGTTGCACTATTACAATTGTGTCACTTTGCTAACTAACAAGTGCATCGCTTTACCTCTTATTCTTGCAAAAATTATTAGTTAGGGACATGGGGTCCCACTAGCCATTCCATTAAGTGAATGTGTAAGAATTATTGACCATATAACATCAAATTGAAAAAAAATAACAAAGACTATGATCAATAAAACATATAATTCCCAATGAAATTATTTACAAAGTAAATTAACTTTCAAAACATGAAATATTTAAACAAAGATCAAATCGAAAGCTAACTAAGAATGCAAACCTCAATCTCATTGTGAGATTATGTCCTTCATGGATTTGGAGTGTTGCAATCTAGACAAAATCCATGATATGCAAAGAAAATTGATGATACTTGATGAAGAAATGTCTCACATGTGCACTCAAATTGATCAAATTGGAGATTCAATTCAAGAGAGTAAGTTTACTCAAAGCTTGTGGATCCTTATTATGGAAAAATGCCTTCTATTTATAGATTTTTGAAATCAGAATCAATGGTGAAGATCAAATTGGCTAATCAATGGATGAAATCGAATAAGAGGAGTGAACATGGATCAAGAATCAATCCAATGGTTGAAAATCCATGAGGCATGGATCAAAGATTAGATCAATGGTCTCAAATCCATGAGAGACTCAACTAATTCCTTGATTTTTAGGAAATATGTTGGAGGAATGTTTGAGATATTTCTATTTGGAAGGAAATATTTGAATTTGAAAACGACATATTCCAAGGGAATATTCATTGTACAAGTGGATGAAGTTTGGAGATTGAAAGAAATTAGCTAATTAAACAATTAATTAAAATTATTTAATTGTGCAAGTGGATGAGGTTAGAGGTTTGAACTAAATAATCATGAATTACTTAATCAAAGTGTGATTAATGATAATTAATTAAATATTTTTCATTATTTAATCAAATGAAAATGAAATTAGTATGAAGAATAGTGAATTAAGCAAATGAAATTGATTTATTCAATTAATAGGAGAAAATATGAATTTAACCAAATAATTGACATTATTTAATTAAATGGATGAAATAGACTAGAAATGGTGTTAGTATGCAAAATCAAGTATGTGATCTTGTTGGGACATTTTTAGGTATCTACTATAGTTTCTTGATTTTGTTCATCACTTTCCAATTTCTAGGTGCCTAAGTTAAATGTTTTTCTTGTTTTAACGTCTCATTTCCTAACTTTATTTCTAGATTGTGTCTTTAGTTGGACAACTCTTTCAAGTTAGTTATTTTAGGTTAGGTTATAGTCGAATGCCTATTTTTTAATCTAAATTAGATAATTTTATCTATAATTTTGATAAAAATATTTAAATAAAGAAAACACTAGACTTAATTTATTAATTTTGTTCATCTCTCAACACTTTAAATAAGTTTCTTAATTTTTCATCTCTTAACAATAAGTTTATTAATGGTGTAAGGCCCACTTTTTCTATTCAATTTTGTCTCGACTTATTGCCTATAATTCATGCATGGTGTTAAACAGGCCAATTTTTATGTTTAATGTATACTTTTTAATAATATCAATTATTGGTCATTGCAATTTGCTATTGTGAATGCTTAGGTGAATTAATATTTATTCATGCATTATTAAAATTATGACAAATAAGCATATTGAATATAATGTGATTGAGATCATGTAGTGTTTAGATGATATATGGTTGTTAATTTTGATTCATAATTTCACTATGTTGATCAATATTGAGTAATCTATTATGTGATGTTGTATACCCTTATTTCTATGTTTATGACAACAAAGATATATTTGTCTAACCTATTTTACTGTAGCATATTTTACTTGACTTAGTTTTACAAGATATTTGTTCTATGTACAAATGTAAGACCCTGCCTCATATGTACTCAACACAACCCTAATTCGTTATATTTTTATTTTTGAATTGATGATTAGATATAGTGTGGATGATAAATAAGATTATATTTGTCAATATTCTTGCATTTCATTTTGAAATTATGTTTTTTTCTTGTAGCTACTATGAAGGTGGAATGCACTCTCATACTATGGAACACAAATTGAAATCTTATAGATAAAGTTTAGAATAACATATTAGTGTGAAATACAATTGTTGCTAATGATCGTGTTGGTAATGTGTAGGAAGGTAACAATGTCAGTACAAGAAGGGAAGACCATTGAGAGAAAATCAAAAGACATATTCTTGAAGGTATAAAGCTAATATGTTGACGGATTAAGTGATGGGGGTTGACATTAAAGGGATGGTTTATTATGGTTTGTGAGAGTATTTAATGATGTTTCATGTGGATTGTGTCCTGGGAACCCCTTACCCAAGTTGAAATTCGGATAGGTCCTTAAATGGGTCTTAAAAGATGTTTGTTGGTCAATTTTCTTGGTTGAGATGCAAAAATAAGCTCCCTAGGGTCTATACCATAGTGGTAGGGGTCCAATGGACATGCAATAGGGCCCTAAGGACATGATTTGACCCTTGAAAATTTTTCTTAATGAGGAGTGACAAGATTGGAGAGGGGAAAGTTTGAACTTGAAGCTTCTATATATTGTTGGGAGAAAGAATGAGGGGGTGTTACCCACTTCTCCTCTTGGAGAAATTTAGGGAGATGGTAGAAAGAATGAGAAGGGGAAAGTAATCCACCTCCTTGGAAAGATGGGTCAAATAGTTCAATTCCTTCACTTCCCAGAAAAGAGATAAGTTCTTTCTATTTCCATTTACTCTTGTTTATTGGTTGTGCTAAGGGAACATAGTGTGTGAATCATGGTTGAAAATATAAAAGTAAAGGACCTAGATGCATTTGAATTGGGCTATGTTAGGTTCATCCTTTTGTGAAAATGCGAAAATACTCCATGCATCATCGTGGAGTTAAAATAGTTCCTTGCTCGAGGGTATGGCTAGAGCCCACGAGGCTCCATGATGCCATTATGGTAGGGTGGAGAGCAAGCCCGTATTCAATAGTATGGAAAAATACTTACCTCTTCACGATGAGTTGTAATTTTGTGAGTTACGAGATGGTTTTTATAATCCTCACTGTATTGTAAAGTATGAATATAAAAGAGTGTGTATAGATGCAAAGTAAATGTTCTAATTTGTATAGCTTGTTGTATTACTTAATTCTCAATAATCTCATTGAAGGATTTGCAGATTGCCTTGTAATATACAAAATACTATTTTTTTTTCCTCCACTTAACAATAAATAAAGGAAGTTAGAAAGTATATCTATATTGAAGGCTCCCTACATTTTATATTTTAGCATGGGTAACAATAAAGAAAATCAGTTGTGTGTGCTTGATTTTTTTTCAGTGATTATGCTTGCAAACTACATTATTGCTGGACTTTTTACTACAACGATATGATAAGAATATGTCAAGTAGGTTTCACATGTTTTAAAATTTCTTGTTGGGAATGCCTAGTTTCTCTTAAGGTTTTAATACAATTTTCCCTTGGGAATTGAAATGATATGTAAAGAAAGCATAGAGAAATAAAATAAAATGATAACAACAAAATATGATATGTACAGATGACAGTGAATAGGCAAATGAGTCCAAACAAGATACCAAGGAAATATAAAATAATAATAATAAAATAATAAATAAATAAAACAAGGATTAAGAGTGTGGCTGTGAGAGGTTAGCTCCCCATGCATGATGTCCCATTTTGAGCTAAGATGTGAGTGTGGAGTTCTAACTGCAAGAATACATTAACAAGCAAGAATAAAATTGATATATATATGTAAAAGGAGACAACATGAGGAAAATGAATCGTGAGTTCGTAGCTATCATTGTCTTGTTCCTCCTCCATGGTCCAGATTCGACTTTCCCAACATTTATTTACCATGAAAGACCAAAAGACCCTGCTCGACCTTAATTCCACCTCCAAATCATCCTAGATTTCCTCTATGAAGGGAAAAATCTCATTTTGGGATAGGTTTTCTTTTTATTATGTGAGGGGCATGATTATTATCTTCAACACATCACATAGCCATGCCTCATATCCGTAGAATAAGTTTGAGCTACAACAATCAAACTACATTTAATTTGTGGAAGTTATGGTTGAACTCTACCAACATTTTTCTCTTCACCTGGGCGCCATCAAAACCGTGATCTCTCAGACCAAGAATTTATCTCCCACCCTTCGTGTCCATCACAGGCTGCTCAAATCATCTGGGATTTTCTCTCATATATTTGAATTAAAAAAAGAATAAAATGATTAACTCAAATGAGTATACCACATGGTCTTAGCTGAATCACCTTGCTCTGTAAATATGATCCTCGGGTTTTATTATGTGTTGCTCGCATTGCCCATTTCAAGTGTTGGTACATCGAAACTACATTGAACTTTCTTTTGTGTTGTTATGTAATCCAATAAAGGGTCTAGTGCTATTTTCATTAGTTGCTCCCTCTGGTAGATAATTATCATAAATTGGGTAGTTGCAAGAGCAATGTCCAGTCAGATGGGTATACCCTTGAACCACCTAATTGTACTCGCCTCCATTTACATCGATCATGTGGCTACTAAATTTCCATCACATTTGATCCACTTGGCTCCAATGTTATGTAAACTACCATAATAGTTAAGGAGGGCGTTGATAGGATATAATAAATATGAGTTGGTGGTTGAAAGGATGAAGATAGTGGACCATGAGTTAGCAGTTAAGGAAAATGTGTGGTAGAAGGCATGGGCCTTCTGCCATGGTGTACACATTTTTGTTCAATGGAAACCTTGAAAGTTGCATGAAAGGTGTCAGGTGTTCTCATTAATAGCCTGCCTAGCATCGAGTACCGTCTAAGTGTGGCTCACCATAGCCATCTTGTCATCTCATCTATCTAACTAAAACTTATTTCTTTCACTAATATAGCATCCATCACTTCGATTGTTGCACCAACAAACATGAACATATTAACTCCCCAAGTTTAATCTAAAATTTGCATCCAGTAAAATTTTTGCCTCATCGCTCGTCTTAAATTCACTATGATAGAATGACATTCTCATCTCAACACCATGACTAATCCATAGGCAATGCTTTTATGGAATGGCTGGAATGGACATTTCTTCCAAGTCTATCACATCAACAACAAATTGACCATGACTCTGGGTGATTTCATAGTATCTTGTCTAGCAGAGACATATGGTGGTTATCCTTTCATACTAACAATAGTATTGAAATAAATATAATAGTTGTAGAGAAGAGGAGAGTGCCAAGGCAAATAGGTACTTGATAACAACATTAAATTAAGAATTATCTAGTCCGTTGGTGAACCTCCAACTAATTTTGCAACCAAATATATATGTTAACTCATACTGCAGCCTCTGTATTGATCGGCAATATCTATTAAATGCACAATAATTATTAAATCAAAATTCTATATTTTTAATTAATCTGTAGGATAATTAGTATTTTTCCAGCTAGATATAGAACTCTTCCATTTTATTTAATACCATTTCAATCACTTAATCATTGTTGATTTTTCTTCCTTTTACAATGTAATTTTGATCCTAGCATTATAGTGATCTTCAAAATTGTTGTATATATTAATCTTTCAAAGAGTAGCAATGTAACTGCTTCCTTAAATAAATGCTCATTACTGAATAGTTGCACTTAAAATAAAACCTACTTTTAATATTTTCAATATATCCCAATAATACTATTATTTTGCATGTTATTTTCTTTTATGAATTGTTGTAAAAAATTTGACGACAAGTAAATAATAGTAGTTGATAATAATTGTATTTCAATCATGATGGAAAAAGGAAAATGAGTAAGTAATAATATTATTATTGTAAATTTATCTGAAGATATTATAGTCACATTAAATGTTGGGAAATTATGTTGTGATTAATAAAATTATTATACTTGATTAAATAAAATAGTATTAGCAATAGAAAAATAATTTTGGGATTAAAGGAAAAAAGAAAATCTTCTTAATAATTGATTAATTGACTGGTGATGATAAAAATAATATTGGTAATATGAGAGAATAAAAATATTGATATATGATTTGACAATGATAAAATGGTGTTAATATCATTATTGATAATGATGCTAATATCAATTTAAACTATTGATAGTAAGGGTATGATTAAAAGAGGTATTAAAGTTACATTTAATGTAACATTGGTATTAAGAACCCTTTTTATTCAAGTAAAATAATAGTATTAGTATAAAACAAAATAATAATGATAATGTTAGTGATAAAATTAGTAAATTTTTGATATTAAAAGGTAATATTCTATTAGGATAGAATGAATGAGAACATTATTTTAGTAATATTATGTTATAAATAAATAACATTATTGTTGGTTTGATTAAATAGTAATAAAATTAATATTGTAATTAATGAGTAAATATTATTGTTACTATGGTTAAATAAGGGCAATATAATGTTAATTTGAGATAGTATTATTAGGAGGGTCAAATAAAAGAAATAATATTAATATAACAATGGCGAGTTCACCTTAATATTATTATTAGGTTTAATGTAAACTTTGGTAATAATGTTAAAACAAGATCTAATAATGACTTTATAATTTATTTGAAAGGTCATTTAAAAAGAGGTTAATTTGGTGTCAAATTAACAACATAACTCTTTTCCATTGAAAGCCCAATTGTCTCAAAAAGCTATAGACATTTAAATTCTCAAGCATGATCAACATAAAGGTGGTGGAATTTGTGTTTAGTTTCAATGCTAAATGTGGGCATGCCACTAAGCCAATGTAATAATTACCTTCACTAATAGTTTTGTAAAAAAAAAAAATATTGGGTTTTTCTAGTCAAAAATCTTGGGCATGACAATGTGTGATCTGTGAGTTAATTAAATATGGATTGATTATATTCATTCATGATGTTAACTGGGCCATTTTTTTATGTTTAATGTATATATTAATTAATAATATCAATTATTGGTCATTGCAATTTTCTATTGCAAATGATCAAGTGTGAATTAAGAATTATTCCTTGTGCATGTTATTAAAATTATGATGAGCATATTGTTCATATGATGCAATTGAGATCATGTGCAATCTTTACATAACATGGATGATAATTTTGATTCATAATTTCACTATGTTGATCTATTGAGTAATCCATTGTGTGATGTTACATGTGCCCTTATTTCTATGTTTATGGCAGCAAAGATACATCTTTAACCTATTTTATTTCAACCCTGCTCATTTTGAAATGATAATTTGTGCATATCGAGTGTTCTTGTGTGTTAAATCATTTTTATTGAATTTTTCAAGTTAATTCCTTTTGTAGGAGGGCCACTTTAAGAACATAAGTGTGTCAAATGTAATATAATTTACAAGAGGAAAATTAGTTAGGATGTGTACTATTTTCTCTATTATTAACTTTAAGTTCCTAATTACTAACTAATGTACTTTCTCGTTTTGAAAGTTCATAATCACCTTGATGCTTTAGATCCATAGTTTAATAATATATATTTTATATATTCTAGAATCTTCTCTTTTATACATGATATGTGTACAATGACTCAACAAATGGAAAGTGGAGTAGAGGTCCTTGAGCCAATTTTAGTTACCGTAGAAGAGGGGGTTGTAGTAGACATGGTTGATGTTATGGAGGAGACCAAGTTTCACAAAGAATTGATGTTAGAGAGGAGGAACATACATAATTTAATGTTGGATAGTAGTTAGGATCACTTCCATCTATCGATATTCATACTATGAATCTAATTAAAGAGGTGAAGAGAAAATTTTCTTACAAAAATATAATCATTTACTTGAATTAAATATTAAGAAATCAACATTTTATGCTTAACAACCTACTATTACTACTAAGAGGGTGTTTACAAGAGCTTCAAAGAAAATAATTGTGACTTATTTCAAAAGTCATGATACACTCGGTCAAGCCCAATTGTTATCAATATTACTTCTTTGTGATGACCTAAAAGAGCCATTAAAATCGATGGGTGTAAATTTCTCAAAAAAAGGAAAAGATGGGGCTTAGAAGAATTAAATATTATTGAATATGTTAAACAAGGTTTGGGTTCCATTGGAAACCAATGTTGATTAGAGAATAAGATAATTTCAAGAAGGGTGATGTTGACATCTATTTTAAGTCCACAAATGACAAGAAAGCATCAATTCTCTTCACTTTCAACTGAAATTTGCTTAAGTGGAACGAACACTCACAAGATATGTGAAAAAGATAAAGGTTTTGGATGATATTATAACATAAAGCAATTGGGAATTGATGTGTAGGGCTTCTCATTTTAATAAGATTTAAGTTGGTATTAGGAACTTGCTCTCAATTTTTTGGCATGATCATACTCATCCCTCATCCAATAAAAGAGATGTTTTAAAAAATAGGTTCAAGCTTGGAGACAATTTTTGACTCCATAAAAAACATTGGTTAGACGTAACACAACAGAGATGTGTATGATGTTTTATGATGTGAATCCCTCCCTCCCTCTTCCTCTCCCTCTCTCCCTCCCCCCCTCTCTCTCTCTCACCATTCCCCCTCCCC
>CM021106.1:364356162-364404765 GCA_007115665.2 Sequoiadendron giganteum | reverse complement strand
CCTCCCTCTCTCTCTCTCTCTCCCTCTCCCTCTTTCCCTTCCCCTCATCCCTACCTCCCCACTCCCCTCCCTCTCCCCCTCTCCATCACTCTCCCCCTACCTCCTCCTAACCCTACCCCTCCGCCCCTCCCTCTTATCCCCCTCCTCCTTTCCCTCTCCTCCCCCCTCTCTTCCTCTCTCCCTCACTCTCCATCACTCTCCCCCTCTCCCTCTCACCCTCCCCTTCACCCTCGCCTCCCCCCGCCCCACCCCTTCTCTCTCTCCCTCTCGCCCTCGCCTGCCACCTCCCCCTCTCCCCCCTTCCCCCTTCTCTCCTCTCTCTTCCTTAAATCATTAAATGGAAAATTAAAGAAACAAACATTCAATGACAATATTTGATAACTATGCCTTTCATAGCATTGAAATTTAATATTCAAGTATAACATAATAGATAATAATTTTCAAAAAATAATTTTGCATTTCAAAAATTAGTTTTCTAAATATTCAAGATATATTCCTTCTTGAATTCTTCAAACATCACAATTAATTCAATTAAAGAGTCTCTTAGATTATAAGTTGTTCTTTTTTGTAATAAATAAGCTTGTTTAATTCTTTAAATGAACTAAAAAATAATGAAAATATTCAAAATAAAAAATATACATGCATATAATGTAATGTTTCAAAATAAAATTGAAAATATTATTTTTAATATTAAACTTTAAACATTCTTTGATCAATTTTGAAAGATAGTTTTCACTAATAGAAATTTCAAAATCAATAATTAAACTAGTAGGTTAACTATTCAAACTGATCCCTATTTATCTTTATCTTTAAAAAAAATGAATTTACTAAATAAAGACAAATTATGAAAAGTCATAATTGTCGATTCTCCTACAAAACTACTTTTAGTACCTAGCACTATAGGAATCTCAGCATGGGGCTGGGTAAACGGATAAGTGCTGCCCTTATCCTGCAGCGGTTTGACAGCTCCTTCAATTCTTGCACAACATAGTATCAAACAAAACACATGATTCAGTTAAACTCCAACTCTAGTATCTCAACAAGATAAGAAATCAACTTTATCAACACAACAAAGGGGGTAAAAGAAACAATAAACAACTGTGACCTTGATATAGTACTTAGAAATGTCAATAAACAACAGATCAAAACCTCAAAAACATTTAATTTCCATGACACCACCATGTTATTTCTAGCTTTGTTTAATTGAAATTTCAACATAAGATAGACATCCACAAAGCATGAACAAATTTGTTTAAGCTAAAACAAGAAACAACTCTTTTTCTATTAAACAAATAAACTGATCCTCAACTTATCAACTGAACGTAAAATAGTGACAATTGGCAAAAGAAACTCAACGAAAAGCTATATAATCTAAATGAAACTTTAAAAAAATATTAAAAACTATTCCCCCAGTGCTCAAACACCTGTCCTATTTCTGCGTGAACCAACAAACAGTCAATTTGAGCTTTTGACTGCACTCAACCATAACTCAAGGATCACTCTGATCTAGATCACACAAGCATAAGCATGTATGATAGATATCTTATTATTTTAACATGGTTCAGACAAACATAAAACCAATTTCCATAGTTAATGTCAAGCTTTACATTAATCTTGACATTTGACTAGCAATTATTTCATTAAAACTTAAAATATTAAATTAATATTTTTGTACAATAAACTTTAAAAACAGTATATAACTTTAAAATCACCTATGCTTTTTTGCCCCGTACCCATACCAAGGACATTCCAAGAACACCTCAAACACATTACCCTGCCATCCCTGAAAAAAAATTACCTTGGCCATCCCAGAAATGCAGGGACAATCAAACATCCAGGATACAACATTGACTTCCCCCGAACATCAGCCATCCCCACAGCAAAACAATTTAATTCTCTTTTTTTGTGGGCCCCCACACCACACTTAGCCCTTAATGAGTAAAAGCAGCCTCCCTCTTTCATTCTAATTCATTTTTATAGGCTAAAAACATTTGCAGCTAAGTTGGATAAAAAAAAGATCATTTTGAGCAGTATTTGAAGGGACAACTGGAGAAATCAAAACTTAGGTAGCATTAGTGTGTAGTGAGATAACAAAACAAATAGAAGAGGTAAGTGATTTTTATTTTTTACTCACTATTTTTCAAAATTTTAAGAGAGAAATCTTTGATATATTTTTTTTTAATTTTCAGTTTGCACTTGCAGTATTTTTCACAAATCAACATTGGCAACATTACTGAGAGTAGTGAACATGAAATGAAAAAAAGAAATGTGTTTCAAGTTAATATCTGATCATATTCTGGCTACCAGAGATAAAAGGATAAGAAATTTGGCTCTTAAACTGGTGCAATGTAAAGATCTACTCACAGTAAACAACTCATGGTAAGAAATTATTCCAAGATCCTTCATTGCTTACCCTGAAGAGGGACCAACCAATTCACAAGGAATGCAATTTTAACCTAATTGCAATTCACAAGAAGAAGGATTGTTGCAAGATGAGAGTGTTCATGTAAACAATGCATAAAAAAATAGCTGCCCCTCAACCTTGCTGGGGTATGCTGCCCCCTAGGCCCCCACTCTATTGTTTTTAAAAAACAAAAAACAAAAAACTGTTTTGAAAGACCTGGAAAAAACTAAATAGAATCCAAAGTCCCCGTTTCTGTCGAAGTTTTCTCTTCTGATCCTCTATAGTTCTTATTTCTTCAGATGACACCAGCTGCTTCTGATAATATTCAATTAAAATTTATATCTTACCCTACTGTATTCTAAATTTCTTTGTCTTCTTTAGGAATAGTTCAATATATATAGCCAATGAATCAGCCTTCTCTATGATTACACCAAACCTCCTTAAACATCTTTTTGCTGAATTTTATCACATTTTTGCAAATGGATGTAAATAGAACTGTCCAATATGGCTTTGAACCAGTTTTTCAATTGGACCAATATTGTGAGCTTAATGGAGTTGCTGTAAATGACTGAAAAAGCAATGGAAACAATCAGAAATTATAGTTCACTGATCCATAAAATGAGAGTAATTATACAAAAGGATCCCTATATACATAGGGAATACTCTGGATTACAGTTTTCCAATACAGAATTCAGTAGTAGAGATTCAGAGAATATCTTCTCGAAATCACTCTCCTATTAAACAACTCTCCTATTAAACAACTATAGACAAAATTATATAGGAAAATCAAAACCCATTATTCTCTTCTTGAGACACAGAATCTTGGGATGGGGAATCTCTAAAGTACCTAGTATATCTTGTCTTTGTGGGTTTTATAAGAAATGTTGAGAAAGATAATTGGCAGAAAGCCAAGAGAAAATATCCAAAGAGAATTTGAGTAAAATGTGCAAATTTTGAAATATTAACTGCTAACGATTGTATCATGTTGCAGTGGGGAATATAGGTTGAAGCAGTATTTACTTTGATTGATACTTGTCAATCCCAGCCTTAATAGAATCTTTACACACATCTTAGGAATTATAGATTGAAGTAGTGGTTAATTCGATTGATATTTTCCAATCCCAACCTTAATAGAATCTTTACACACATCTTAGGAACTATAGATTGAAGTAGTAGAGAGGATTCATCAGAGGACAGGTAGTTTCTTTTATGGATTTCAGTTATAAGAACGTCTGCATGCTAATTATGCTTTGAACGCAAAACTGATATATTAGAATCATTAACATAGGAAATAAATAAAATCTCACTTATAAATCCCTATAAATGAAAAGCATCTTCAGAACAGGGTAAATTTCAATTTGAAAATCTTATCTCTGACATTCCCAATCAATTATAAAAAAAATGAAAAAATCACTATATTGAGTGTACCTCTATAAAAAGGAGGAGAAAATCTACGCTTCGTGGATCTCCCCAAGAAGAAAAGCAGTGAAGGCTGCTCTGCTGCTCAGCCAAAGAAGTCAAGCACGAGCTTTCCTGACATCTCCTGGACCCCTCCAAGTCACCCACCTTCAAATTCCTAAGCTGCTCTTCGGAGACCTACAACCTGCGGGAATTACAACTGCAGCATTACGCAGACCTACGGCGATGGATCCCAGGTGGGTTCGCAGTCCATGCCAGACTTTATTTTTGGCTGCGCCAAAGATCGGACATGCCTCAGATCACGTTGCATTTTGATAATAATGTGGACGTAGCAGGTTAATGTATTATTTCCTGCGGATGAGCAGAGGTCTTTCGCTCCACCTCCGGATGAGCCCTCAGTTTCCATAATATCTATACTAGGGAGTTACCAGCAGCACAACTTCCGAATAGAGTATGACATGCCTTCCTGGTTCTCGACTTGGAATTGCTCCTGAAAGCTAAAATTCCTGCAAATTGGTGTTCTCATCGGTACCAATCCAGGGATGATTTATTTGAAGAACATGGCTAGTTCGTGATTTCTAAATATAAATAAATATGCCCGTTGCTTGCTTTTTCCTACTTTGTTTTTTTAAATTTCAAAGAGCCAAGCCAAAGCTCCACATTAACTAATAATAATGGTTACAATTTTATGATTTTGTAGGTAACTAATGTATTTTTTCATTTGATTTATTTAAGTTTTATTTTTAAAATTTTGTGAAAATCATCAATCATTGTTTACACCAAAGTAATTGCTTTAAATATTAAAATGACATAGTATACTTGAATAAGATTCGATTTGAGTAATTTTTTTAAAATCTACTTGATAACTGGAAGCTAGGAATTTTGGACTTGTGATTTGCTTCCTACCACTTAGTCACTATTGTACTCACTCATTTCTCCAAAGTTTGAGTCTTGAGTGGGCTTATCTAATGAAATGGGTTCCAACTTCCATGGAGGCTAAACGTGCTTCACTACTTTCTAAGTCTCTTAGAGTGTCACTCTTAGTGTACTTATAAGGAGTCTCATAAATAAATAGATTGATGATACTAGTTTTGCATTTACAAAAATTATACTTGATGCTTCAGTTGTTGATGTAAATTCCTTTCTTTGTGATCATATATTATTTTTTCCTTTTTTGGCACCAACCTATTGAGCTAAACAATTCTAGATTGGGCAATTGATAATTGGAATCTATTGCCAATAATACATTTCATCCCAAAAAAAAATATATTGCAACCTTTGAGTATAAGGATATGAGAGATCATATATTAAACAAAAATGGATGGATTCTTGGTGAGGTGCATTTATTTATTGAAAAATAGTGTCTAAATCTTAATCCTCTAAAATGTGGACCAACAAATTCTCTAATTTGGACTCACTTCTATAACCTTCCTATGGAATTTTGGTTAATGGATGTGTCTTCCATTATTATAAGTGATTTGGGGAAATTGTGTCAATTGATGATGAATTATTGGTGAAGAATTCAATATTGTTCCTCGACTATGTGTGGTCACAATACTCAAGATCACAAAGACCTTAACTTTATGTGTGCTAAATGGATAATGGGCACACAATCAATTAAGACTGAAGAGATGAAATTATTTTGTCTAAAAAGTGGTAGCCACTCACATTTCATAAAATACTACCCCAAGGATCAATCCTAAAAATAGAAACAAATCCACGTTAAAAAGACCAAAAAACTGGTTCTTGGCCTAGTCCAATTACCCACTATTGTTGAATTAGACCTTTATAAACTAGAAAGGTATGTAATAGTATTCCATTTGTTCCTTTTAATAAGATAATTTGTGGTGTAGATCCTCCAGAGGAAGAAGAGTAAATAAGTTTAGGACTAGATTTTGAATTTGATGATGAGTGAGGAATCATAAATGTAAGATGTACTAGCCAATTCACAACTAAGATTTTCAAGGCCAATATTGATTCTTGGAGGAAGAGGGGGATAAAAAACAATAAAAAATAGAGGAATACACTCTATATGGAGCACAACCTAGCATTAATCGTTATCTATTAAGATATATGGGAGGAAGCCCCTCCCTTAGAGGGAAATGAATATTTCATGCTAAAATGTTAGGGGATTCTTCCCTTAACAAGAGTTGCATGACCTAGAACCATATAGAAATAATGTTGGTCAATATCTTCAAGTTTTATGAAATTAAGCTATGCAAGGTAGATGTACATAAATTTCTCAACCAATATCAAAGGGCGTTGTGGTATCTTTATGGAATCATTTGGTGCTTTTGGAGGAATTGGGACTTTTTGGAAACCAAGTAAGGTGTTTATTTAGCCTAATATGGTTACCTCTTCTATTTATTTTTGGTATCTATTTAGAATATGGTATTGGATATTTATTTCAAAATGATTAATGTATATGGAATGGTTAAGATAGTTGATAAATCTCTAGTTTGGGCTCAAATTCTAGAATTTTTGCATCTAGTAGCAAATGGAAAGTGTGTTCTTGGTGGGATTTCAATGTAATATTATCATGTTGTGAAAAGAGTAGTGGTATTTCTCACATATCCCAATCATATAAGGGATTTTTTAAATTTTATTAGTGACAAACATCTAATGGATATAGTAACCAAAAATAAGTTATATACATGGACCAATCACAAGTCCATTTTTATAATATCATTGAAAGATTGGATATATTATTGCATAATAAATGATGTCTTGCACATACACAATTTTTTGACTTCATTTATTGTCCCATCTCTGGGTTGAACCACATCTTGAGCATGAATTTCATTAGTAGAGGTCATCCCTCATAGAGTTTCCCTTTCAAGTTTGAATGGATGTGGTTTATAAATAGTAATGATTTGGAGTTAATCAAGGATTTTTTGACAACAATTGTTACACAAAAGGGTTCTAAAATATTTTTCTTTTCAAAAAATTGAACTTTCTAAGGAAATAATTGAGGGATTAGAATAGGACCATGCTTTCAAAAATGCTTTTCATGAAAATTAATGAATGTAATTAGACCTAGAAGATCTTCTTAATAAAAAAATTATACATAAGGGAATGTTTTAAGAAGATTAATTGAAACAAAAATATTTACTGGTAGAACATTGAGTTTTTTTGTTAGGGAGAAGTTCTTCTAGAAATGAAATTCTAGGGAAACATGGCTTGAAGAGGAAAATTCAAGTATAACATTTATTCATAATGCTTTAAAATTTACATGAGAACAAAATAGAATTGAATCAGGAATTGTATAAGATAGTGGCATTTTAGATAACCTTGTGGATATCCAAATAAAATTTATTCCCCAAAAAATATATTGATGTTTGAGGATGGTACATACATATTTGAAATTATGTCAACTATTAAAAATATTCCTTGTGTGATTTCAACATACAATAATTCGTTTCTCATGGCACCAATCATGTTGAAAGAAGTTAGATGTGTAACTTTCTAAACTCCCCCAAATAAAGATTTAGGGATGGATGGTTCTACAATACATTATATCAAAAGTGTTGGTATGTACTATTATCATGAAAATACATAATATTGTTGAAGATTCAAAAATATTTAGTAAATCTATTAGACATCTAAATCCTACAAATATTTCTCTTGTTTCAAAGAAATCATATTACAAAACTTTTACTGACTTTTACCCTATCTCTCTACAATATAATATATAAAATTATTTTGAAGGTCATTAATAATTGATTGAAAGGAATTCTCCTCAAGCTTATATCACAAAAGTAGATAAATTTCACTCCTTGTCAAAGAGTTTTTTATGGTGTTATAATAGCTCATGAAGATATTTATTTGATTGAATGCTCAAAGAAAAAACATGATATTGAAGTTAGATGTAAATAAGGCACATGATAGAGTGTTTTACCCTTTTTATGATGGTGCTTTGAAAATTTCGTTTTAGAATGAAATAGCTTGATTGGATATTCAATTATATTTACACACCTTTCTTCTCCATATTGATTAATAGTTCTCTATGTGACTTATTTGAGGTATCTAGAGGATTGTGTCAAGTGGATCCTTTATCCCCTTTCCTTAAATTATGTTCAAGGAAAAGGCTTTAGGCCGTGCAGTTAAGGCTAAAGAAAGTTTTGGGTTATGTCATGGGGTTAAAATTATGTAATGTATTAAAATGTATCCCTTTTATATTTTTACACCTAATTTTGAAATAATTTTAAAATGAACTTAATTATGCCTTAATTGTGTTGTAATATGTATTTAATATATTCACATTAAGTTAGGGCCCTATTAATTAAAACTGACTTAATTGTGCTTTATTTTTAGTGTTATAGAGTGTACCTCTTTACACTTTCACAGATATTTAGGGCTCCTTTAATCAATTGTGGCTAATTTTCCTTAATTGGCCCCTTCAATTCAAATCCAAGCCTAATTAAAAAAAAATTATGAAGAGGAAACCCGACATTCATTAATGCTTAAACATAACACTTCTCATACAACAATGTGTGTCCTAGGTGGATGACCTAGGAGCTAAATTTAAATTATGTTGTTGGCAGTATTTTAACATATTCCAATCCATATTCACATGTCAGCTTGTGTTATTTGAATTTCAAGAAATTAATGTTATGCATCTATAAATATAAGGCCATTTCACTATGTTTCATCTAAGTTTTCAAGTGTTCAATTGCAAGAGCTAAAGTGGGATTTCAAGGACTTCAAAGAAAATTTAGTGAAGAATTATTGCAGCACTCAAGATCCAATTGTCATGTCAAATTATTCTTGCATCATGCATGCTATTGGAGCTAATATGGTGATGTAGAGTTCATGATCCACTCAAGTATTCAAAGAAGTGTTTCCAATCAAGTTTCAATATCAAGATCCACATCCATTGAAGCCATAAAATGAAAGTTGTAGATCTAAACTCCAAGGTTCATTTAAGGGTTTGGTGAGTTGTGACATAGATGTGTTCATTCATCATTCCTTTCATGCTATTTCATTTCATTTCAAGGTTTAATTATCAAAATGGGGTTTGACCAAGGCAAACCCCTATTCACCATGAACAAAGCATTTTCCCCCATCTTTGTGTGTTGCAGGTTTGCAAGTTGAAGAAAAGTTAAAGATCTCAAAAGTTGCAAAATTGCAAAGTTGTCAAAGTTGTCACTTTTTTTATTGATCTCATGGAAACTCAGATCCCAAATTTATTTTTGATTGTCCAATGGTGAAAATCAAGAATATATAAGTGCATACACAAGAGAAAAGGACCTAGAAACAAATTTTGAAGAGCCCTAACCTGGACCCATTCGCCATAGGGAAAATGATACCTGAGACAACTTTTGAAAACACCATTTTGTGAGAGGTACACAACATTTATCCCTTCCAGATCTGCCATAAAATTTGTAGGTTTCTTCAACTTTATGTTTAATCTATTAAATCTAATTGATAGATTGCATTTTGGAGTTGATTTTCTATTTTTAATCTTTCTCCCTAAAGTTTTGTTTGACCTAGACCCTCGTTCTAACACAAAAAGGGAAATTGTAAGATTACTCAAAGAATTCACTCACCCAAGGGTTGAAAGTGGATTTTGACTTGAGATATCTAATTTCCTAAATGAAATAGAAGAATAGGTAAGTTCATTCACCTCATTTTTCCCTTTCTATTTATAGTAAGTTTGGTGAAATATCCCAAATTTATTATAAAACCCTATGTGTTTGAACCCCTACCCCATTTTTCTATGTTTTATTTTGGTTCAAACCTAAGATTTTGAACATTCTAATTTATGACTTGGAGTGTATTCATACCCTAGATCTATAATTTGCATCAATTCATTGCATTTAGGGTTTCTAAATTCATGACTTGTTTTCCCCTGGGCGAATGAGTCCTTCAGGACCTACAAAAAATAACCTTTTTGAGTTTTTGTGGTTTTTTGCACTTCCTAGGTCTACTAGTAACCTACTATATCATTATGGAAAGTTTCAGGAATTTATTTTTTATGCATCTAGGTCTAAACATCCATTTAGTGTATTCAATTTTAAATCATTTCAAAATCATTTTAGTAGCAAAAAATCATCAGATCCGAAAATGTTTACATTCTTGAAGCTTTGCATAATATGGATAAAATTACTTTTCACTTTTGGATACACAATGTTTACATTCATGAAACTTTGCATAAGTTGGATAAAATTACTTTTCATTTTTGGGTACACAATGTTTACATTCTTGAAGCTTTGCATAATATTGATAAAATTACTCTCTACTTTTGGATACACAATGTTTACATTCATGAAACTTTGCATAAGTTGGATAAAAGTACTTTTCATTTTTGGGTACACAAAGTTTACATTCTAGAAGCTTTGCATAATTTGGATAAGAATACTTTTCACTTTTGGATACACAATATTTACATTCCTAAATATTTGCATAAAAGTTCTTTTCAGTTTTGGGTACATAATATTTACATTCTTGAAGAATTAAATAAGATGGATGAAAGTAATTTTCATTTTTGGTCATACAATGTTAGTCTCTTACCTTTCTAAGCATTCTAAGAAAAATTTCATCCCTCCCACTTATGAGAATGTTTAAACAAAATAGAATACAATAGTGCAATCATGACAATCAAATTTAGTCTTCTCTCAATATCTCTCCTATTTGTGAAGAAGATATTTTTGTGTTAGAAGACCCAATCAATGAGATTTATTAAATTCATATTTATCTCTATTCCCCTACCTCTCCCACATGGGTAGAGATTTTTGGATACAAGGATGATACCATTGATGAATCCCCTTCTTGTGATATTTTTAGAAGAACCAACCATTTAAAGTCACGAACATCTAGTTTGTTGCTCTCCTAAATGCTCTCCTAATAGGGAAGATATCATGGTGCAATAAAATGACAACATTGACACATATATTTCAAACAATAGTAATGCATATTCCTTAGATGAAGATTATGAAGTGACATTAGACTCCCCTTCACTAAGAGATCATTAAAATAAGGATAAGTTTGTTGAGGTTATGAACATTAGAACTCCCTTGAGTCCTCTAATTCTTAGACTTCCTACAAATCCTTTAATTATCTTATATCAGGTGGCCAATTCTATTCTCTATCGGCCGACCCTTACAATATGATACCCAAAGGTTATTTATAAATATACAAAATCTGAACTCCACTTCTATTTTAAGTCAATCCACCCTTTTAGGGTTTACAATCATCCTTGGAAACTCAGTTGAAATGGAAGAAAAAGAGAATAGAAGATAAGAAAGTCATGCGCTCCATAATTGTCAGTACTACATGCAACATGCAAAGAAGAAAAAAGCCATGCATGCATGAGATTTAGGCATGCAAAGTTTTCTCCATCATATATTTGTCATAGTTGGAGAAGATTTGTTGTAATGTGTCTGATTTAGGCCCATCCACCTAGCTATCTTCAAACTTAATTTTCTCCAACTCCGTTGCAGCAAACCCTCTCATATCCTTTAGCTTTGTCAACCCTCTCCTGGCTACTCTTATTTCTTCTTTGATGTCCATCAATCTATCTATTAGCAAATCTTCATCAACATCTCCTCTCTGCATAACCTCTTTAAATATTTCAGTCCACTTCTCCTTTATTTGGCTTAAAGGTAAGCCTTCTTTTTCTAGTACCTCCATGTTCACAATAATAGCAAGAAAGGCTTCCAACTCCTCAAATTGTTCCCTCAGATCCTTAACATAATTTTGAACCTCATTTCTATGTTTGAATAAGAAATATGTTCTAAATTAGAGTATACAAGAAGTCTTTTCTAGAAAATGTTTATTGTCTTCTTCTAATATCGATTGTTCTAGGAGGGTAGTCTTAGGCAACTTATTGACCTCTTTCAGTTTCTGTCTGTATCCCTTGTACTCCTCCTCTTGTGCTTCCAAATTTTTAACATATTGTTTCATTTCTTCCATCAGATCTTCAGTCGCTTTGTAGACCTCAAAACTGTCTTCTAGAACTTCATTTATTTCTTGATTCAATTTACTTACCCACCGATCTAACATTTATGCCTTTCCCCTCACCTGTTCCAAATCCTCTACTTCCTTTTTGCTCAACAAAACTGGGGTCTCAATTGCAGCAACCTGTTGTGACCTTGGGGCAGAAATGTTCTTGAGAAAAACATGCAATTGATCTAGTTGAGCATTAAGCTCATCCTTCCTTCGTTTATCCTTCAACATCCTAGAATTGGTTGAGGATGCTACCACATCAATTAGATTCATTTGCTGATCCTGGGTAGGTCTCCCCAATTTTACAGTGCCTAGTTGATAATCCATTAATTGCATATCCCCTGCCTCCTTGTCTATCATAGGTATGACACACTCAGCCACAATTTCTCCCTCGTCAGTCAATCTAGTAGGGTGTAGGATCTTGGCCTTCTTTTTAGGCCTTTCTCTTTCAATTTCCTTCATCATATTCTCCCAATTGAGAGGTTGAGAAGGTGTCGGTGTTCTCTTTTTGAGGTCTAATTTCAACCAAGTCAGAGCTCCTGGAGTAACAGTCATCATGGTTGAAGAAGAGGAGGCAATAGTTAAGGGATGTTGCACATTTAACTGAGGTTGAGAATCAACCTTTTATTTCTATTGCTGCTCTTTTTCTACACTCATTTGTGCCAGCTTTTCTGCTTCCTCCTTATCTTTTTGCTCTTGTACTCTCTTGTCTTCTTCCTCCTTCTTCAACCTTTCTTCTTCTAATCTTTCTCTCTCTAGTTTTTCTTTCTCTAGTCTTTCTGTCTCTAAAGCTTTAAGCTTTTCTGTCTTTTCTTCTTCTTGTTGTTGGTTTTTGACCAGTTCTTCGACCTCTTTCTCCTTTTGTAATCATTCTGCTTCTTCTTCCTTTCTGTGAGCTACCTCAGCAAGATTTAACTTGGCTACCAAAACTTCTTTCTCCCTCCGGTGTCTTGCCTTCTCTTCCTCAAGTTCATGAATCTTTTGTATCAATTCTAACTTATCATTTTCCTCCTTAACCTTGAGCTCATGCTCTTTTTGCCTCTGTTGCCTCTCTACTTCATCAACTTTTGACTTAGCTTCAATTTTTTGCTGCTGTAGTATGGCATTAGCTTGTGTCTTGGCATCAACCATCTTTTACTTTTCTATTGCTACAGCTTGCTCATCAACAACCTTCCCGGCTTCTTCAAACAATGCCCACTAATCCTCTTGTGTCATTACCTTTTCAGCATCCTCCTCTAGAGGCATATTTTCTTGTATTCCTTTATCTGACAAAGTCTCATCCGAATTTGTTCCAATGTCATGAATTTATATCTCCACTTCTTTTCCCTTTATAGTTTCAACCACACTATGAAGAGCCCCTTTTTGCACTTCCTCACTTTGTTATTTTTCAAGTGGGACTTGAGTAGAAGATTCACCTAATGTAGGTGTTGAAACAATCAATCCCATTTGAGCATCTCCCTCTGGTGTCTCTGTTTCATCAACTACTGGTTCAAGCTATATTTCTTCAATGTCTAGAGGAAGGAACTCCAAAGGATCCTTGGGAGGTGTCTTCCTTTTAATCCTTTTATACCCCTTCCCCTTTTTAGGCACTACTCCTTGAGGAGTTTTGGTTCTTAGAACCAACCATTGAACGCTTCTATCCAAGAGTGCTCGCCCTATCTGCTTAATGTCAATGGTTTCCTCACTATTCCAGTCAATTGGATCCAAACTTTTAGTTCCAATGTTTAAAGCTTCAAAGATGGATCCAATACAACTCCATCATCCACCAAGGTTTTAGGAATATCATTTTTGATACCAAGTTCTGACATGAGTGAGGCGGGGAATCTTTCATAATTCTTCTTTCTTAGATCATACTCATCCTACTGGTCACTCCAGAAATCTTCCAATAAATAAAAATGTTTATCAAACACAAAAGGTAGCAAGGCATTCATTTTACTCTTAGGCTCAAAGTGCTTATGAGCTATATATAAACCTAGCTTCTATTGTATCAATTCACTGCACACCGCCTTTGCTCCTACCAAATGCTGACAGCTATACTCACCCAACTTCATGGGGAACTTCTAACATCCTCTCTTATGTCTTAATCCAAACTGGGCATTAACCCCAAGAGCCTGATATACAAATTCCAGTAACACTATCCTGTTATTGCAACACCTTGGCAACAAATGTGGATGACCTTCAAAACCAGCTAGCCTAAAATATGTAAACTTGGGGTATTGAATGTACCAACATCCCCATTCGGTGATAAATGCCATGGCCTCTTGACTCAGTTTGTACCCTGCATTTCTGTTGAGTTGGTTAATGATTGCATATATGAATGCATCATTAACCCTTCTAAATTGAGTCTCAGCAACCTGTAGGGACAACTGGTTATAATGCTCCCACACCTTCTTTTTTCCATCTAACACTCCCATTATCCCTACTCTTCTTAGACCTGGGAAGATACCTAATCTTGTTGCTGCATACACAATGTAAGAAGTCATGAAAAAGCATTTATTCTCCCTAATGCTAGTCAATTGATCATGAATAGCATCTGATACAATCATCGGCCAATCAAATTGATGGGTGCCATTTAAAATTATCTGGATGAAGGGAAACATCCACTCCTTGAAATGAAAGGCATCTCTCTTCCCAAAAGCCCTAGACAACATCATTATTAAATATGATACCTCCATGTAGAAATCTACCCTCTTTGGTTGGTCTGCAAGCTTGGTTAGAGACTTCTTCTCTGTTTTTAACCACTTTTTGTTCAAGTGAGACTTGTTGGATTCCTTATATTTTCTATATTTCTCTAGGGCCTCTGCCTCTTTTAACTGCACCAAGTTCTTTGGATCCGAGACATTAAATATACTTTGAAACATATGAGGAGTAAGATGAATGATTACATTATCTTGGGAATCCATGCATTGTTGGGTAGCTGCATTGTAAGCTCCTGCAGTTGTAAATATCAACTCCGGGCATTGGATTGATAAAGGAAACAGGGTGATATGAGCTAAACCGGAATCAACAATTCTTTGTGTCCTCCCTGTTATATCTTCAACAAAGGTTTCTAAATACAACTCCTTAAAATTGTGTTGACCCAAATTTGTGTCTGTGATGTCTGACCAATCTGATTCTACTTTGCTTATTGTGACAATAGGACTCTTGTGGTTATACCTCAAGGTATAAGGTAACCGTTCTAGCTTGATCTTCTTGGTTTTAGCTGTTGCTTTTGATGTTCCTATAGGCCGGTTCCTTTGGATAGCTTCTCCTGATGTTCCCGACATCCTTTTAGCTTTCTTGCAACTAAACCTCTAGTTAGATCTCTGAATAAACATCTCAAAATATGTCTTAAAATCATACCTTTCAAACATACATTGGAGGCGGAACCAGGCAACAAACATCTTAAACAATCCTCTTTTAACATACTACCGGGCTTGGAGAAAAAACTATTATTGACATTCTACTAACTAGAAGCGGGCTCGGAGTCGGAAGTGGAAAAGTGATCGGAACCGGAACTGGAATGGAAACTGATTCAGTTTCTTTCAAATTTTTTGTTTTCATATTCTGTTTCGGTTCCGCTTCCGCCTCGGAGAAGGTTAAAACTATCTCGAAATAAAGCTTCTTACTACAAGTGGAGTCAGAGGTGGGATGGAAAATGGAATTGACACTCATCATAAAACACATCCAAAAATCTAAATCAATTCCGATCCCGCTTCCGCCTATCTTGACCATGATTTCATCAATGATTTTAACAATTTGATGCATAACTTCATGATTAAAGACTAAGGTCATATTAAACGAAATTAGAATTAAAATATAGCATGAAAGCACCATTCCCATATGACCGTGGGGGCGACTATATTTTGGGGCATCATATTTAATCATTTTAAACGCGATCACAAAAATGCATAAAACCTTAATCTAGAAAACACAATATAAAAACTAGGGCACAAATTTAACCCCTCTATTTTAACCAGATGAATGCGCAATAAAATCCTAAATAAAAACAAGATCTTACCAACCCTAACTCACTGCAAAACCTAGATTTAATCTACCTCACTATAAAACCCTAATTAATCTAAACGTTTAAAAACCATCACAACACGACGCGATCATGACAAAACATGAAAACGACCATGCTCTAACTTACTGAAAATTAGAAACAAAAGCAAAAAATGAAATCAAGAACAGTAATAAACAAAGAAAGAAAAACAAACACGCAAACATACCGAGATAGCGAACTTGCCCAAAATAGAAAACGATCAATCATGAACAAAGAACAGAAAAGTAAAGAAAAGAAAAACGAGAATAGGAACCCTACCTCGAATGCAAAACATGGAAAACCTTCTGAAGAAATTCGTAAGAAACTATCTCCTCCTCTTTCAATTGATTCACTCATAAGAACTCCAGTGCTACTCCACTACGCTCTTTGATTTCTTAAGAATGATAATAATAACCTGTTTAATCCCTAATCAAGATAAAATTCAGAGTTTCTACCTACGCATGGCAACTTTCATTAACGCATTAAATGCAGATAAGCGGAGTCGGAACTAGAGAAGAACCAACACATTACTGCATTGCGACTTCAGTAAAAAGTCAACAACCAAGAAATGGCGGGAACAGAATCAGAATGAAAATGGATTTGGAAACTTAAGGAATTTCCCAACTTTGTTCCCATTCCGGGTTCGGGTCTGCCAATAAAGGATAAAACAAAACCAAACACAAAAGTAAAATAAAAAGACCGAAATAATAAAACTTAACACAAGGAGTTAATCTAAAACCAAAAGTTCAAAAAGCGGAGGTGGAGATGGAATGGATTTTGATTTTGCAATTTTGAATAAATACCGACTTAACTTCCACTCCGGTTTTGGCTCCGACAAAGACACAACAAAAGGCTAAAAAAGAAAGACTATCAGGATGGGGATAGGAACAAGTTTTAAAGGAAGTTTCACAACCCAATTTGGTTTTGTCTCCAATTCCGACAGACTAAACAAAGAAAAATAAATTGTTTGAAACAAAAGACTCCAAACTTTGTTTGAAAACAACAAAGGATAAAAACACAAAAAGGGGGACCCGTTTTGACCAAGGAAAAATATGGGGTGGTTATGCAAGGCATAACAATTGGTGACTCGGCTAGGAAAATGGTTTACCCATTTTCAAGATACCCAAAGAAAATTTCAGTCACCCTAAAACTACTTGGTTTATGAAGCATGCTAACTTGAATAAGATCAGATATATGTAGGATAAGTTTGAGCTAGAATCTCAGATGTATGTGCTCATGAGTTATTTCTGAATCTGAGCATGTGCAATAAATTATGCATCATTCTTTGTTGATACTTTCTTTGTTTGTGAACAACTATACCTAAGATTCAAGCTACATAGGTTGAGTCCTTTAACTATCGTGCAATAAAATCTTGGGAATTGCTCTGCTGCCAGACAAGCGTCCATAGCCTCGATGGAGATACCTCTAGTTCTCTCAAAGCATTGCTCTACTACCAGCCAGGCATCCATAGCCCCGATAGAGATACTTAATTACCCACTTGATATTGAGTTTGCCTCTTCTTCTTACTTTTCTTTCATTCATTTTTTTTTTAACCTTGCTTGTGGAAATCTTTTATGCACCTTCCTCAATACTTCAGACATAATGAATCTGAAACATGGGTTGAGAACTATTATGGATTTCATGATAGTCTTGGAGTCGGATTTTTCACTTGAATCAAAGGGTAGAGCCATTCTAAATCAAATAGGTACTTACTCATACAGATGTTTTCCTAAATTGGTGACAGATTTTTTAATCACAATTCATGAGATATTCACAATATATCTTCTATCCTTAATAACTTTTCAAACCCAAACTAGAATGGTCATAAAACATAAGTTTCAGAATGAAATCCTTTTCAATGATGATAATGAAAATACCTAAACCAATTTCTCTCCTAGTACCAGTAGCATACTTTGAATAAAAACCCCTTAATTTGAAATGAACATAATGAGGATCCCCAATGAAACAAGACAAAACAAAACAAAACAAACAAAAATAGAAAGAAAACAAACAAAACCAAAACTAAAACTAAAAAAGAAACTTAATTACATATGATATAGTATAATACATTTTCCTTTAAAACATCAGATCTTTTATGCACCAAAATAGTGCTTGAGAAACTGACCATTAACTGGTAATGGAATAGGCACTCCTGTTAAGGTACTCAAACGAAAATCATTCTTGCCTAATATTTCAGCCACTTGATAAGGACCTAACCAAAGTATATCAAACTTTTGATGATCTCCTTTCTTCTCTCTGGCCTTATCCCATAATAACATAAGATCTGATATCCTAAAAGCTTTTATCTTGGCTCTTTTGTCAAACCAGCATTTGACAACAACCTGATGCTTAGAGAATTGTTGCAAAGCAACGTCTCTTTGCTCTTCCATGTTTAACAAATTAAGTAGTCTAACCTCAATCCTATCATTCTTGGTATAAAATTCTTGCATGAACTTAAGAACAGGTATCTGTAAATGGATCAAGAAGATTGGATCCTAGCCATAAACTAACTTAAAAGGTGAGTTTCCTAGAGCTGCTTTAATTCTAGTTCAATCTGCTCATAAGGCAAATCTCAATTGGGTGTGCCAGTCCCTAGGATTATTCTCTAACAACTTTCTTATAACTTCCAACAAGTTTTTATTTGTGGACTCAACCACTCCATTTCCCTGAGGGTAGTAATTGGAAGAATACTTCAAAATAATTTTATGTTCATAGGCCCATGAAATGAACTCAGCACAAGAAAAAGTAGGGCCATGTTCATAGGCCCATGAAATGAACATACCAGAGAAAAAGTTGTGATGTTCTCAGTCAAAAACTTGATGACCACCTCTGTGGTGCTATTCTTGCAAGGTTGTGCCTCAATCCAATGTGTACAGTAGTCAGTTGCAGTCAAGATAAATTTATGACCTGCAAAAGAATTTGGATTAATTACACCTACAAAATCAAGTGCCCATTGAGCAAATGGCCTTACCTCATATACTGGTTGCAGAGGCATTGCAAGATTTCTTTCTATAGGTGTAGAAGTTTGGCATACATGACAAGTCCTGCAGTCCTGATGTGCATCTCTAAATACATAAGGCCAATAATAGCCTGATCTTAAAATCTGATGAGCCAAAGCATTAGCAGATCCATGCCCTATTCCATGCCTTCCATGAAACTCAGAAATAGCATGCTTTTTTTCTTGCTGATCCAAACAACTTAGGTAAATTCCTTGAAAATTCTTTCTGTAAATGGATCCCCCTTTGAGCATGTAATGAGGAATCTTCATCCTCAATGCTCTCCTCTAAGTAGCATTCATTCCTTCTGGACATTTGTTATTGAGGAGGAAGAAAATTAAATCTGTATACTAGGGATCCTTCATGAATGATTGGACCGTGTACTATTGGCAAGTGATATTTCTGTCCACATCAACCATTGCCTTTGACAAAACTTGTCCTCGAATGAGTTTCATTGGGTGAATTTCTAAGTCAAACTCCTACAAGATTTCCATCCACTTCCCTCTTCATTCCCCTAATTCACTTTGCATCAGAAGAGACTTCACAGCTGGATCTAGAACTATGGCCATCACTTCACTTCAAATTATGTAATGCCTTAACTTCTTCATTGCTCGTACCAATGCAAAGGCTTGTTTCTCTAGTGGTGAATACCTTACTTCTGCATTCTTAAATGGAAAGCTCATAAAAGCAATCGGTCTCTCCTCACTCTCTTCTCTTCTCTGTGTTAAAACTGTTGCACATGAATGGTCAAAAGCAAAAGAATAGATGTAGAAGGGTTTTAGATAATCTGGGCTTGTCAAAATAGATGCCTCAGATATGGATTGTTTAATCTGCATGAAAGCAGACTTAGCCTCTTCACTCCACTCAATTTTTGCATCCTTCTTCATCATTTCATTGAGGGGTTTGACAATCTTTGCAAACCCTGTTATAAATTTCCTAACAAAATTGATCCTTCCAAAGAAAGACCTCATTTCCTTCTTGCTGCCTGGCTTTGTCAATTTCAAGATGGCCTCCACTCGGTTAGGATCTATGGAAATCCCTTCCTCTGATATAATGTGACCTAAGAGCTTCCCTTCAGACACTCCAAATACACATTTCTTTGGGTTAAGAGAGACACCATAACTTATACATTTCTTTAGAACCTTTTCCAGGTCTGCAGGATGGTCTTCTCTATTCCTAGAGAAGATAGTTAAATCATCTACATAAATGATTATACATTTTCCTATCAGATCTTTGAAAGCTACATCCATTTCCCTTTGAAAAGTAGCTCCAGCATTGATGAGACCGAAAGGCATCCTCCTATAAGCAAATGTGCCCCATTTAGTGGTGAAGGCAATCTTTATCCTATCCTCATGACTAACCAAGACCTAATTGTATCCAGAATAACCATCCAAAAATGACATCATCTGGGATCCATTAACCTTTTGTAATACTTCATCAAGAGAAGGTAATGGATAATTGTCTTTCTCAGAAGCCTTGTTCAAATTCTTGAAATCAACACACAATCTGATCTCACCATTCTTCTTACACATAGGAACCAAATTAGCCACCCAGGTAGAATGTCTAACCAGAAATACTATTCTAGTAGATAAAAGTTTCTGCACCTCCTTCTAGATCAAGGGCTCAATTAAAGCATTGACCAGGTGTTGCTTTTGGTGAAAAGGCTTGGCATCTGGCTTGAGAGGTATGGTGTGAGTAATCACTGAAGTGTCAAAAGTTTTTAGATCATCATAACTCCAAGCAATAGCTTCAATGTTCTGCTCCAAGACCTTGATTATCTTGTCCTTAATTTCCTGAGGACAAGTCTTTCCTATAAGAGCATTCCTTTTTGGGCCTTAGTGATTTAAATTAACAGATTCATACTTCCCTCCATCACTCTTTGTAGGCACCCTTTGGCGAGCCCTTGGGTCAGAGTCAAATATCCTTTCTAAAGCAACCATCCCTTTCAGAATACTATTACTCTTCAAATCCAATATCCCTTTCGGTCTCTCTTTCTCAGGATCCCAATCTCCCTGATCTCGTTCAGATTCATCTATTATTTTTCCTTGAAAAACATCATAACTTTTCAAAAAGGCCAATATGTGTTGATCATCATCAAATACCTGAAAGTGTCAAACATTATCCAGAACAGCTAGGACTGAAATCAACTCAACTGAAAACCTCTTTAGATCATAATTTTTCATGGGTTCCAATGTGCTAGCAGCAATAGCTAGAGCATCTGCAATTTGATTAGCTTCCCTAGGGATCAGACTAATCCCAAAAGCATCAAAATCTTCGATTAAATTCCAAACCTTATTTCTGTACGCAGCCAATCTTTTGTTATGACATGTATATTGGCTATGTACCTGCTTTAAAATCACCTCAGAATCTCCCATAACTATGAGAGCAGTGACCTTCTTCTTATGAGCAAACATAAGACCCCGAGCAAGTGCTTCATACTCAGCCACATTGTTTGTGCAACTGAACTATAATCTATAAGAAGCAAAGTAAGTCTTCCCTTTTGGGTTAGTTAGCTCAATTCTCACTCCACTTCCTACTTTAGATTTAGAACCATCAAATTTAAGAGTCCATAATTGATCCTTGGCTAGGAGCTCTTTCTTTTTAGGGATAATAGGGGATGACTTACTTGAGATGTGTGGTGGCTCAAACTTTTGCTGTTTATCATAATTTGACTTGGGACAAAGTTCAGTTGAAGATTTTTCTATGTTTTCAGCCTGCTCAGAAATCACTTCCTGAACAACATCTTGGGTTAAATTGCAATCCAACTCATTTCTCATCAATGCCTTGGGTATTGGCAAAGTATCTGGGGTAGGTGTATTGAATAGGAATTGGGACACCTCAACTTCTTGTTAGATTTCAGAACATACAACCTAAGTCTGTTCTTCTGGTGAAGAACCTTCCTGTTGAGAAAGACTAGCTCGTGTAAGAATAGTTGCATCCTTAACTTGGAAAGAAAACTCATTGATGGGGGTCTAGGCTTGTTTCTCTTGACATATTTGTTGAGACTGATCTACATGACTTAGAATATCTAAGCATGATTGACATGTTAATTCTAAATGATTGTGATAATGAATCCTACACCAATTAGGAAGCAACAAACTACTCAAATCCGTTTCTTCTCCTAAAACCAGCCTATCTTCTTGCAATTTCCTTATCAGAACCTACTGGTTGATGCAAATCATTGGGTCACTATGTTCTAGGGGCAATGTATCCCTAGGACTGACTACAGAGAAAGTAAGGACTTCCTCTTGTTTGTAAACTCCTATCTCAGTCTCAAAATATGCTACTTCATTTGAAGCATCATATTCTGTAATCATATGCTTGAGTCTAGGTTCACTTTCAATCCTTATCTGTGTTGCAACCCCCTTCCAGGGTAGCCACATGTGAGAGAAATCCAAGGAAAAATATCAACCTATACTTTTCATTAGCTCCCGACTTAGAAGCATCCCATATGTCTCTGGGATATCAGCCACTTGGATATCTATATAGGTCTAGATCCTTGGATCTAATCCAACCTGTACATGCATGTTCTTTAGTTCACCTACAACATTAACCTCGGTTTTATCTAACGGAATCACTTTCTTGTTGGTCGGGATAGGACTCAATCCTAACTTCTTACATATCAAAAAGGGCATAACATTCCTTGATGCTCTAGAGTCTAATAAATAATTGTGCAAATTCTTTCCAAAAATCCTTAAACTTAAAAGAAAAGGTGGGGTACTGGTCTTACCTTTGTAAATGTCTGCATTTGTCTCCTTTGCTGGAGTCACTTTACCTTTTCCCTTTAAGCGATCTGTCTCCTCCAAGGCTTTCAATACCAACTCATGTTGAGATGGGAACCACTTCATGATGTCAAAGAATGACAATGACATCTTCTGTCTCTGTAATTCTGCAATAAAGTCAAATTTTGAATCATTCCTCACTTGATACTTAGGAAAAGGAGGTGGGTTGCCTCTATTCTGAAGATCAGAAGGTCCCTTTTGTGGTGGTGGATTATTATCTGCATTTTGGTTTGGTGGGACCATGTTGTTTGGGGGTGCAGATGTAGTAAATGGGCCCTTATTCTGATTTCTCAGAAAGTGACCTCCTTTGGATTGAAAAGCTTGAGCATCATATACATCTTCCTCTGGCTCATTATCTCCTTGCATAGGAAACTTATATTTTTCTTCAATAGTTTCATAAGTCATAGTAGTACTGACTGGCCCATTATCCTGATTGGAATTTCCTGCTAGAGGATGGGAATCAACTTGTGCAATCTTTACAATCTTCTCCATTTCAGGGTAGTTAACCTCAAAATGTGTTGCAGTATCATGTAGCCTGCACCAATTATTCATGAAATTTTGGTCAGCAAAATTAGCAGTATGTGGTCTCTCCTCACCAGACTGATAGTTATGGGGAACTCCCCCATTGTTGGGTCCAATATTCCACTATCTATTGTTGTTGTTGTTGTTGAACCTCTGGTTATATCCTCTCTTCTGATTTTGGTAATTTTGGTTAGAGGAATTTTGACTTTGAAAGTTCCAGTTGGTGTTCTGGTTCCCATTCTGATTGGAATAATTTTCCTGATTGTTATAACCTCCTTGATTCTGATAATTCTGATTTTTGTTGTGGGGACGATTTTGCCTAAGCTGTGCCATGTCATTAGACATTTGAGATAGATTTTTCTTGAGAGTCTCTAACTCACTAGTTAGTTGGAGAGTTTGCTCATTTTGCACATTTTGTACTATGGTTGGGGAATGAACATGGGTTGATCCTCCCGCTTGTTGTTGTGGATTTGGAGGTTGTTGGGAAGAATCTTGCATGCCATTACTGAAAAAGGGCATGGTAGGTGGAGCTTATAGCTCAGACACCGGTCCATATTGGGAGTAAGACATCCTTGGGATAGTGTTGCATAATGGTGGGTTAGGCATCTGATAATTCATGGGAGGAATAGCTACTCCTAAACCTCCTGGTTGCAGACTTATTTGTTGTAGCAACTTGATGGCCAGATGATAAACTTTAGATAAAGAATCAATCTCACCAGGCCGATAAGTTCTCTGTAAGAATAAGCCAATTAAGGGATCAACAACTCTTAAATATGCCTATATGGCAATATTCTTAGCTACTAGATAAGGGTCTTGCAACATACGAAACATTTTCTTTGGAATCTAGTATTGAACAAAGGTAGTGGCTCATGATGTTCCTTTCTGATTGTGGCAAACTAGTGATACAAGATGACAGGGTCTACATAAACCCAGAATTGATTAATAAATGCATTTTCTAAATCTGTCCAACCCAGAATAGATCCCCAGGGTAGATTTAAATACCAGTTATATGCCATATCTCCTAAATAGTAAGGAAATAGTCTACATACCACATCCTGGTGAGCAACTTGAGCTCGTGTGCAAGCATCTTTGAATGCTTGTATGTGCTCCTTAGCACTTCTTGATTCACCATGTATGTGTTGATGTTATAGCAGCTTAGGGCTGCACTTCCTTTGCATGCATTACAAGAAGAAAGCATGAATTAAATGAATAGCCATTCGACTATTTATTCATGACAATAACATTTAATCAAGACAAAGGGCCGACCCTAATTGTATTTATCATTATTTATGTTTTACTTGAGAAGGTTGACCTACCTTGAAGAGGCACCTCTCTTGTATATATACAAGGTCTTCTTGTCATTGTAATTATTCATTCAAGTTCGCATTTCCTCAAGTAAATTCGCATTAAGAGTAGAGCAGAATTCGTACCTTCACAGCAGCAAATCTGATTTCAAGGAAGAACATATTCATTTGTATCTTGTGCATTTAGGAGAGGTGTGACTTTATTGTATTCATTATTGGCCATTGCTGGGCCTGAGTTGTAAGCGCATTTATGCTCTTGTGCTACATTATATAAGAGATTCATTTGCTGGTTTTTTCTCCCTCAAGAGGAGGGTTTTCCTAGGGTATCCTGTTGTGTTCATTGTCTTATGTGTTGCAATATTTCTAAGTGCTTTCATTGTTTAATCTGATCTAAGAAACACTAACATGGTATCAGAATGGGTGTGAAAAAGATTGTGATCAAATTTAGTTTGCTACACACCTTATTTTTTTTCAGTCTATCTTCTAAAATTCTCAAGATGGTGAACGGTCTGAAAAATCGAGGATAGACTTGAAGGAGTATCGAACTACACATCATGGAGGTTTAGGATCATGCTCACGTTAGAAGAGAATGATTTGGCTGAGTGTGTGAAAACAAAAGTTCCCGAACCTAAAGAGGAAGAAGAGAAGTTGCAGTGGAGGAAGAAAGATACTAGGGCAAAGAAAGTGTTGGTTGATTCCGTCAAGGATCATATTGTTCCGATTGTCTTCAAGTTGGATACTGCAAGGGAGATGTTCAAAACATTGGAAGAGATGTACGAAATGAACAACACCAGTTGTGCCCTAACCTTAAATCAACAACTACTTCACATTAAGATGGCGGAAGGAGAGTTTGTCATCACCTACTTCATGAAGATTTCCGAATTGAGAGATCAACTCTCTACCATTTGTCATATTGTTGATGACAAGGATTTGACCATGCTTGCTCTCAATGGTCTTCCGATTTCATGGGAGTCATTTATTCAAGGAATTAGTGCAAGATCTAAACTTCCCAAGTTTGATCGATTGATGATTGACTGCATTCAAGAGGAGTCGAGACTAATGGCAAGGGGCATTGGTCAAAGTTCAAAGAATGAAGATTTACATGTTCTCGCCTCTCATTCATCAAAGAAAGGAAAATTTTGGAAGAAAGGATTCTTTAAAAGGAATCGAGATAATGGGTCAGACGGTGCTCCTGCATTCAAGAAGAAATGGGACCTCTCTCATGTCCAATGCTTTAGATGTGACAAATTTGGTCACTATGCAAAGGATTGTCCTACCAGGCCAAATCAGCATGCTTCATTTGTGGATGTGATTGAGATCTCTCCCCAAAATGATTCTAGTGAATTTCTACTCTAGTCATGGGCCTATGTTCAAGCTGTGAAGGCTGTGTACTAAGCACAAGAGCAACATATCATACGGTGTCCACCCTTTAAAATATTTAAGAGATAAGTATTCTTTGTTTTTGATTATATTTACTATTCTAGGCTAAAATTCAATTTGTTGAGTTATGAAAATCTGACATTATTTACTTAGGATTATGTGTGACCAATAAATAGTGATCACTATGTTAAGATTCCTTAGATTTATTCATTGCAAGTAGGATCATGCTAATTTGTGAAGATTGTTTTTTGTTTTGCTAAGATTAGCTCTTCTGTGAAATTGAAACAAAGACATGTCATGATTGATGAATTAATTATCTATTACTTAGAAGATTTTGAATTCTATGAGATAAGTATTGTGCAGTTGAATAATGTCCATGAATTATTTTGTAGCTATTAATTCATGCTATAACGTTGAGATAACCTGAGCATCAAGCAATCTGCATCTGGAAATATTGGATATCAAAGTCATAACAAATGAAGAAATGATCAAGCTTGGAGTCATAGCTTGCAATTATTGGACTATATTGATGGCTGGAGATATCTCTCAAAGATAAAGTACCTTCTAGGTCGTCATTGTGTTCAAACTGTGAAGGGTGCGGATTGATCTGAGCTCAAGTACAACGTATCACACTATGTCCAACATTTGGACCTATCAGAATAGTTAAAAAGATAAGTATTCTTTGGTTGCTGAGTTAAATCATTTATTTATTCTTTGGATCTTGTAATTAAGATAGATAGTAGATTCTCTTGAATTGTGTTGTGTTCACTAGCATCAGATCTTTGGAAAAATTTCATTCATGATATAACTTGTACGATTCTAATCTTGATATTTCTTTGGATAATTATGGGCTGTTAGTAATCTCTATCTAAAATGCTTCCTGGACAGGTTTAGCAGGAAGAAGATAATAAGAGATTACTTAGTGATGAAAAGCTTGAGGCATCTTGTGAAGAAGTCATGTCAACCAAAGAAATGATCAAGAGGGAGTAAACTCTAGAGGAGCTGAGTTGGTGGCTAGAAGGAGTACATCTCCGAAAGTCTTCTTTGCAATCTCTAGAGCCGGGATCAAGAGGGAGTTCTATGACTCACTGAGAAGAAGTGAAGATTGCAAGCATTGCAGGCAATGAGGTCAAGTGGTTGATGCAAGAGATTGAAGATTTAGAGGGAGCCTAGTGAATCTAAAGAAGATGGTTGTGTTTCTCTAGATGTTGTTTCAGTTGAGGCCTGTGATGATATCCTGGTCAAATAGGAAGCAGTCTTTTGTGGGACTAAGTACAACAGAGGCTGAGTACATTACAGATTGTGTGGCAACTCGTGGCTTCGAAAGTTCCTTGCAAGATTGGTTGAACAAGTATTGAAGCCGACTGTCATCCTTTGTGTTAATCAAAGCTTTGAGAAGCTTTCTATCTTTCCATGTGTTCTATGACAAAACTAAGCATACCCTATATCAGAGATATGGTATTGAGGAAAGATATTCAGTTGAGGTATATCAACACTGATGATAGCAGTCATTCTCATCAAGCATTTTTGGGACAATGGTTGTGCACTTTTGAGACAAGCTTGATATGGTGGAGAATGAAGTCCTAGCTGAGAGGGAATCTCAGTATCAGTGTTCCTTTGTTTAATGAGTTCTTCTTTGAGAGAAGTTCGAGGTGAAATCCCTTGATAATGCATTTCTCTATTGAGAGAGATTTTAGGTGTAAGCCCTTGGTAATGCATTTCTCTATTGAGAGAGATTTGAGGTGCAAGCCCTTGATAATGCATTTCTCTATTGAGAGAGATTTGAGGTGAAAGCCCTTGTTTCCACCCTCTGGGAGAGCCATGGTGGATGTCATGTGTGTGACTCCATGACAGCATCACATGAGGGAATCCGTGATGATTTTTTGATAATGCATTTCTCGTTGAGATTTGAGGTGAAAGCCCTTGTTTCCACCCTCTGGGAGAGCCATGGTGGATGTCATATGTGTGACTCCATGATAGCATCACGTGAGGGAATCCATGATGATTTATTTGTGCTTGTGTATCACCCTCTGGGAGAGCCATGGTGAAAATCACATTGAGGTGACAACATCACATTAAGTGATGAGCACTTGTTCATACCATCTATGGAGGTAGCCATAATGGTTGATATCATGATGAGGTGATATTCTATTTTGTTTTCATTCTGATATGATGTGTTTTGTGTAGGTGGAAGTTCATCCCTAGCTCAGAGGGAGTGTTGATGTTATAGCAGCTTAGGGCTGCACTTCCTTTGCACGCATTACAAGAAGAAAGCATGAATTAAATGAATAGCCATTCGGCTATTTATTCATGTCAATAACATTTAATCAAGACAAAGGGCTGACCCTAATGGATTCACTCTTACTATTTGTTGCATGGGTCGACCCTAATTGTATTTATCATTATTTATGTTTTACTTGAGAAGGCCGACCTACCTTGAAGAGGCACCTCTCTTATATATATACAAGGTCTTCTTGTCATTGTAATTATTCATTCAAGTTCACATTTCGTCAAGTAAATTTGCATTAAGAGTAGAGCAGAATTCATACCTTCACAGCAGTAGATTCGATTTCAAGGAAGAACATATTCATTTGTATCTTGTGCATCTAGGAGAGGTGCGACTTCATTGTATTCATTATTGGCCATTATTGGGCCTGAGTTGTAAGCAGATTTCTGCTCTTGTGCTACATTATATAAGAGATTCATTTGCTGGGTTTTTCTCCCTCAAGAGGAGGGTTTTCCCAGGGTATCCTGTTGTGTTCATTGTCTTATGTGTTGCAATATTTCTAAGTGCTTTCATTGTTTAATTTGATCTAAGAAACACTAACAGTATGTATTTAGGACAAAACTTTTTTGGGTTCTTTGGTAAGTCATGGATTCCTCCTGGAATAGTCCCTAACGGATAGGGGTTATTCACAAAGTAAGCCATGGGTGGGATTGGTTGAGTAGGTGGTGATATAGGCTGAATAGGTGGAGACTCAGGCCTACTTGGTGTTGGTGATATAGGTGGAATTGGTGGTGGTGTAGGTGGATTTGGTGGAAATCGAGGTGGAGTAAGTGGTGGTGGCAAGGTAGGTATCAATATCCTACGAGCATGGGGTCTAGGTCTGACCGGGGTTTGAAGTTCTTCAAATTGTTCAGGATTAGTAGAGGATCTGAGAATCCTCCTGTATTTCTCCGGTGAGAAAGACACAATGTGAGCCAACTTGTTCTTTCAAGCCCTCCTTCTAGCGCCAGATCTGTTGATGGTGAAAATGAAACAAACAACGTTAAAATAAAATATTTCTAATCTATTTCTCCTGAAAAAGAAAGACAACATATAGCAGCCTAACTACCAAGGTTTTGGTAGTTGGTTCTCAACTATCTGGTGTCACTCAATTGGTCCATGCAACTGTAATGTTCAAGGGGCTTGTACTGGTAACAAAGAATGCAAACAATGACTCATTTTACCAAACTGTTATTAGTAAAAAAAAGGGGGTTTCAAACAAAAGAAAAAGATAGATCAGAGGGTAAACCAATAAACATGAACAAAACTTATGTAGCATCCGGACATATATCTTCAACAATGAATGTTTCCCAACAAATCAAGAAAAAAAAAGCATGATACAATTCACAGAATAATCCATACCATTGCATTCATCTAAGGTCCTTCTTTTAATTTGCCTCTCACAACTTATTTCAAAGATTCCAAAAGAACACACATTCATTCATTGCCAAGATCATAGATCAATAGACATCAATAAATTTTAATTCAATGATAATCTAACGAGATAATCCTTAAATCCGGCTTCTTCTAATGACTTTCATCACATAAGAAACAACCATGCTTCAACACAATCACTAGCATACAGATAGATTATAACTCATCAGCCTTATCAAGTAAAACTTAATTCTAACACCATATTGCATAAACTTGTAATTTTATTTAACTGTAAAAACCAAGTAACAATGTATCTCTGTAATCACTATGAAAAATTCTATCTCCTAATATCAAGTGGCCAATTCTATTCTCTATCAGCCGACCCTTACAATATGATACCCAAAGGGTATTTATAAATATACAAAATCTGAACTCCACTTCTATTTTAAGTCGATCCACCCTTTTAGGGTTTACAATCATCCTTGGAAACTCAGTTAAACTGGAAGAAAAAGAGAATAGAAGATAAGAAATTCATGTGCTCCAAAAATATCAGTGTTGCATGCAACATGCAAAGAAGAAAAAATCCATGCATGCATGAGATTTAGGCATGTGAAGTTTTCTCCATCATATATTCATCATAGCTGGAGAAGACTTGTTGTAATGTGTTTGATTCAGGCCCATCCATCCAGCTATCTTCAAACTTAATTTGTTCCAACTCCACTGCAGCAAACCTCTCATATCCTTCAACTTTGTCAACTCTCTCTTGGCTACTCTTATTTCTTCTTTGATGTCCATCAATCTATCTATTAGAAAATCTTCATCAACATCTCCTCTCTGCATAACCTCTTTAAATCTTTCAGTCCACTTCTCCTTTATTTGGCTTAAAGGTAAGACTTCTTTTTCTAGTACCTCCATGTTCACAATAATAGCAAGAATGGCTTCCAACTCCTCAAACTGTTCCCTCAGATCCTTAACAGAATCTTGAACCTCATTTCTATGTTTGAATAAGAAATCTGTTCTAAATCAGAGTATTCAAGAAGTCTTTTCCAGAAAATGTTTATTGTCTTCTTCTAATATCGATTGTTTTAGGAGGGTAGTCTTAGGCAACTTAATGACCTCTTTCAGTTTCTGAATGTCTCCCCTGTACTCCTCCTCTTGTGCTTCCAAAGTTTTAACATATTGTTTCATTTCTTCCATCAGATCTTCAACCGCTTTGTAGACCTCAAAACTGTCTTCTAGAACTTCATTTATTTCTTGATTCAATTTACTTACCCACCAATCTAACATTTCTACCTTGCCCCTCACCTGTTCCAAATCCTCTACTTCCTTTTTGCTCATCAAAACTGGGGTCTCAATTGCAGCAACCTGTTGTGACCTTGGGGCAGAAATGTTCTTGAGAAAAACATGCAATTGATCTAGTTGAGCCTTAAGCTCATCCTTCATTTTTTTATCCTTCAACATCCTAAACTTGGTTGAGGAGGCTACCACATCAATTAGATTCATTTTCTGATCCTGAGTAGGTCTCCCCAAATTTACAGTGCCTATTTGATAATCCGTTAATTGCATATCCCTTGCCTCCTTATCTATCATAGGTATGGCACACTCAGCCACAATTTCTCCCTTGTTAATCAATCTAGTAGAGTGCAAAATCTTGGCCTTCTTTTTAGGCCTTTCTATTTCAATTTCCTTCATCATATCCTCCCAATTGAGAGGCTGAGAAGGTGTCGGTGTTCTCTTTTTGAGGTCTAATTTCAACCAAGTCGGAGCTCCTAGAGTAACAATCATCATGGTTGAAGAAGAGGAGGCAGTAGCTAAGGGAGGTTGCACATTTAACTGAGGCTGAGAATCAACCTTTTGTTTCTGTTGCTGCTCTTGTTCTACACTCATTTGTGCCAGCTTTTTTGCATCCTCCTTATCTTTTTGCTCTTGTACTCTCTTGTCTTCTTCCTCCTTCTTCAACCTTTCTTCTTCTAATCTTTCTCTCTCCAATTTTTCTTTCTCTAGTCTTTCTGTCTCTAAAGCTTTAAGCTTTTCTGCCTTTTCTTCTTTTTCTTGTTGCTTTCTGACCAGCTCTTTGGCCTCTTTCTCCTTTTGTAATCATTTTGCTTCTTCATCCTTTCTGTGAGCTTCCTCAACAAGCTTTAACTTGGCTACCAGAACTTCTTTCTCCCTTCGGTGTCTTGCCTTCTCTTCCTGGAGGTCATGAATCTTTTGTATCAATTCTAACTTATCATTTTCCTCCTTAAACTTGAGCTCATGCTCCTATTGCCTCTATTGCCTCTCTACTTCATCAACTTTTGACTTAGCTTCAATTTGTTGCTGCTGTAGTATGGCATCAGCTTGTAACTTGGCATCAACCATCTTTTTCTTTTCTATTGCTGCAGCTTGCTCATCAACAGCCTTCCTAACTTCTTCAAATAATTCCCACTAATCCTCTTGTGTCATTACCTATTCAAAGTCCTCCTCTAGAGGCATATTTTCTTGTATTCCTTTATCTGACAAAGTCTCATCCGAATCTGTTCCAACATCATGAATTTATATCTCAACTTCTTTTCCCCTTATAGTTTCAACCACACTATGAAGAGCCCCTTTTTGCACTTCCTCACTTTGTTTTTTTGTAAGTACTACTTGAGTAGAAGATTCACTTAATGTAGGTGTTGAAACAACCAATCCCATTTGAGCATCTCCCTCTGGTGTCTCTGTTTCATCAACTGCTACTTCAAGCTCTATTTCTTGAATGTCTGGAGGAAGGAACTCCAAAGGCTCCTTGGGAGGTGTCTTCCTTTTAATCCTTTTATACCCCTTCCCCTTTTTAGGAGCTGCTCCTTGAGGAGTTTTGGTTCTTAGAACCAACCATTGAACGCTTCTATCCAAGACTACTTGCCCTATCTGCTTAATGTCAATGGTTTCCTCACTGTTCCAGTCAATTGGATCTAGACTTTTAGTTCCATTGTTTAAAGCTTCATAAGATGGATCCAATACAACTCCATCATCCACCAAGGTTTCAGGAATATCATTTTTTATACCAAGTTCTGACATGACTGAGACAAGTAATCTTTCATAATTCTTCTTTCTCAAATCATACTCATCCTGCTGGTCACTCCAGAAATCTTCCAATAAATTAAAATGTTTATCAAACATAGAAGGAAGCAAGGGATTCATTTTACTCTTAGGGTCAAAGTGCTTACGAGTTGTATATAAACCTAGCTTCAATTGTATCAATTCATTGCACACCACCTTTTCTCCTACCAAATGCTAACAACTATACTCACCCAACTTCATGGGGAACTTTTGACATCCTGTCTTATGTTTTAATCCAAACCGGGCATTAACCCCAAGAGCCTGATATACAAATTCCATTAACACTATCCTGTTATTGCAACACCTTGGCAGTAAATGTGGATGACCTTCAAAACTAGCTAGCCTAAAATATGTACACCTGGGGTATTGAATGTACCGACATCCCCATTCAGTGATAAATGCCATGGCTTCTTGACTCAGTTTGCATCCTGCATCTCTGTTGAGTTGGTTAATGATCACATATATGAATGCATCATTAACCCTTCAAAATTGAGTCTCAACAACCTGTAGGGACAGCTGGTTATAATGCTCCCACACCTTCTTTTGTCCATCTAACACTCCCATTATCCCTACTCTGCTTAGACCTAGGAAGATACCTAATCTTGTTGCTGCATACACAATGTAAGAAGTCATGAAAAATCATTTAGTCTCCCTAATGCTGGTCAATTGATCATGAATAGCATCTGATACAATCATCAACCAATCATATTGATGGGTGCCATTTAAAATTATCTAGATGAAGGGAAACATCCACTCCTTGAAATGAAAGGCATCTCTCTTCCCAAAAGCCCTAGACAACATCATTATTAAATCTGATACCTCCTTGTAGAAATCTGCCCTCTTTGGTTGGTTTGCAAGCTTGGTTAGAGACTTGTTCTCTATTTTTAACCACTTTTTATTGAAGTGAGACTTGTTGGATTCCTTATATTTTCTATATTTCTCTAGGGCCTCTGCCTCTTTTAACTGCACCAAGTTCTTGCGATCCAGGACACTAAATATACTTTGAAACATATGAGGAGTAAGATGAATGATTACATTATCTTGGGAATCCATGCATTGTCGGGTAGCCGGATTGTAAGCTCCTGCAGCTATAAAGATCAACTCCGGGCATTGGATTGATAAAGGAAACACGGTGATATGAGCCAAACAAGAATTAACAATTCTTTTTGTCCTCCTTGTTATATCTTCAGCAAAGGTTTCTAAATACAGCTCCTCAAAATTGTATTGGCCCAAATTTGTGTTGGTGATGTCTTACCAATCTAATTCTATTTTGCTTACTATGACAACAAGACTCCTGTGGTTATACCTCAAGGTATAAGGTAACTATTTTGGCTTTATCTTCTTGGGTTTAGCTGCTGCTTTTGATGTTCTTGTAGTCCGGTTCCTTTGGACAGCTTCTGCTGATGTTCCTGACATTCTTTTAGCTTTGTTGCAATAAAACCTCTAGTTAGATCTCTAAATAAACATCTCAAAATATGTCTTAAAATCATACCTTTCAAACATTCATCGGAGGCGGAACCAGGCAGCAAACATCTTAAACAATCCTCTTTTAACATACTGTCAGGCTCGGAGCAAAAAATGTTATTGACATTCTACTAACTAGAAGGGGGCTCGGACTCGGAAGTGGAAAAGTGATCGAAATCGGAGTCGGAATGGAAACTGATTCAGTTTCTTTCAAATATTCCGTTTTCATATTTTGTTTCGGTTCCGCTTCTGCCTCAGAGAAGGTTAACACTATCTCGAAATAAAGCTTCTTACTACAAGCGGAGTCATAGGCGGGATGGAAAATTGAATTGACACTAATCATAAGACACATCCAAAAATCTAAATCAATTCTGATCCTGCTTCCGCCTATCTTGACCATGACGTCATCAACGATTTTAACAATTTAATGCATAACTTCATGATTAAAGACTAAGGTTATATTAAATGAAATTAGACTTAAAATATAGCATGAAAGGACCATGCCCATATGACTATGGGGGCGACTGTATTTTAGGGCATCATATTTAATCATTTTAAACGCGATAATAGAAATGCATAAAACCCTAATCTAGAAAACACAATATAAAAACTAGGGCACAAATTTAACCCCTCTATTTTAACCAGATGAATGCACAATAAAATCCAAAATAAAAACAAGATCTTACCAACCCTAACTCACTGTAAAACCTAGATTTAATCTACCTCACTGTAAAACCCTAATTAATCTACACATTTAAAAACCAACACAACACGATGGGGTCACGACAAAATGTGAAAACAACAGTGCCCTAACTTACTAAAAATTAGAAACAAAAGCAAAAAATGAAATCAAGAACAGTAATAAACAAAGAAAGAAAAACAAACACGCAAACATACTGAAATAGCAAACTTGCCCAAAATAAAAAACAGTCAATCACGAATAGAGAATAAGAAAGTAAATAAGAGAAAAATGAGAATAGGATCCCTACCTCGAACGCAAAACCTAGAAAACCTTCTGAAGAAATTCGCAAGCAACTATCTCCTCATCTTTCAATCGATTCACTCAGAAGAACTCCACTACTGCTCCACTACACTCTTTGATTTCTTAATAATGATAATAATAACCCATTTAATCCCTAATCAAGATAAAATTCAGAGTTTCTACCTACACATGACAACTGTCATTAATGCATTAAATGCAGATAAGCGGAGTCGTAAGTTGAGAAGAACCAACACATTACTGTAGTGCGACTTCAGTAAAAATTCAATGAACAAGAAATGGCGGGAGTGGAATCGGAATGAAAATGGATTTGGAAACTTAAAGAATTTCCCAACTTCATTCCCGTTCTGGGTCTGGGTCTATCAACAAAGCATAAAACAAAACCAAACACAAAAGTAAAATAAAAAGACTGAAATAATAAAACTTAACACAAGGACTTAATCTAAAACCAAAATTTCAAAAAGCGGAGGTGGAGATGGAATGGATTTTGATTTTGCAATTTTGAATAAATACTAACTTAACTTCCACTCGAGTTCCAGCTCAGACAAAGACACAACAAAAGGCTAAAAAAGAAAGACTGTCGGGATGGGGATAGGAACAAGTTTTAAAGGAAGTTTCACAACCCGATTTGGTTTCGGCTCGGATTCTGACAGACTAAACAAAGAAAAACAAATTAAGTGTTTGAAACAAAAGACTCCAAACTTTGTTTGAAAACAACAAAGGATAAAAACACAAAAATGGGGACCCATTTTGACCAAGGAAAAAGATGGGGTGGTTATACAAGGCATAATAGGAGTCTTTCCCTATTCATAAGTGCTTAGCATAACATAGCTTGTTAGGCCTTATGAAGCCCAAAGTTCTTATGGTGCCTTATTGAAGTTGTCAGAGGGATAGATTTGATATGGTGTGGGAGCCTAATAAGATTCTCTCATTTTCCACCTATTGGGGGCTCACCTTGTGGATGACTTGAGGTTCCATTAGCCTAAAGTGAGTGTATGCATAGTTTGCATAGTGGACATTAAGTTCTACTTGTGGAGGTTCTTTGGACAAACAACTAAGACATGTTCCACATCATGTTAGATGGTTGAGGCTTGATCCACCCTTGTTCTCACCTTTTATCGTAGGTATTTGATGTTGTATGATTGAGAATATTTATCATTTTTGCATACATATATGTCTTGAATGTCTAATTTAGTGTGATTTTGACATGGGGCCACCCTCTCACTAAAGTGGGGGTTAAATGTAGTGTAAAAAAATGTATCCATTTTACATTTTAACACCTAATATGGAATTAATGTTAAAATGAACTTAATTATGCCTTAATTTAGTGTTATAATATGTATTTTACATATTCACATTAATTTTAGGGCCTTATTAATTAAAATGGACTTAATTATGCCTTATTTTTAGTGTTGTAGTGTACCTCTTTACACTTTCACACTTATTTAGGGCTCCCTTAATTATTGAGGTTAATTTGCCTTAATTGGTCCCTTTAATTCAAATCCAAGCCTAATTAATTACATTTTCTGAAGATGAAACCCGACATTCATTAATGCCTAAACATAACACTTCTCATTGAGCAATGTGTGTCCTAGGTGAGTGACCTAGGACCCATTCACCCATGGGCGAATGGGTCCTCACTTAGACCTAGGACCTAAATTTAATTATGTTTTTGAAACTATTTTAACATATTCAAATCTCTAGTGGGAAGAAAGTTCCTGGCACTTTGGCTTTTGACCCTCTATTTAAGGCTGTTGCTTCGAGGACCTATGGGGCCTTGATCGAGGATGGTGAAATCTGGGAGGAAGAGAGCTCTGGTATGATTGACGAGTCTACTAAAAGCTTGGGGAGTTTAAAGCTTGAGAAAGCAGGGGATGAAGGGATATGGACAATGCCAAAGAAGAAAGGAAGGAAGAAGAAAGCAGATGTAGGGAGGGAATCTAAGCTAGGGAGACCTTCTCAGAGATACACTAGAATGAGAGAAATGACAAATGAGACTTCCCTAGGAAAGTAAAGGACATTAGATGTGTCCTCAAAAAAAGGTCAGAAATTAGAATTATTTCATGGAACGTTCGTGGGCTTAATAGGTCACACAAACAACGTGCTCTGAAGGACTATATAGTGGAATGTAAGATTGATGTTTGCCTTCTTCAAGAAACCAAAATGTTGATGGTTAATTTTGATAAAATTGCTAACTTTTTCTGGCCTAATGCTTCCTATGACTATAGTGATGTCGAGGGAGCTTCGGGGGGTTTGGTAGTGCTTTGGAACCCATCTTATCTATAGGGTTCTAAAATATTTCAGTGTAAAAATAGTGTAGGGGTTTTGTTCTCTTATCTTGGTGAAGCTTGGTCTATAGTTAATATATATGCTCCTAATAAGAGGAACACGAGAAGTATTTTGTGGAATAACATGGTGGCTAAGATTAATTTGAATAAGGGAGGCCATTGGCTTGTTGCTGGAGATTTTAACTCTCCCCTGTTTCCGTCTGAGAAAAGTGGTGGCCTTCTGGATTACTTTGACAACATGTCAGATTTGGCTAATTTTTTGAATTCTTCGGGTCTAGTTGATATTGAGCTCCTAGGCTAGAATTAAACTTGGTCTAATAAATAGGCTGGTGGTAACCTGATTCAGGTCCGGCTTGACCACTTCCTCTGCTCTCCTCATCAGACTAATGTCTAAGATTCCAATCTAATAACCTTGCCTAGGATGGTCTCTGACCATAATCCTCTTCTGCTGACTAGTAATATTCGTCCTGTTGTTGGTCCCTATCCTTTTCGCTTTGAAATAATGTGGAATGCTCATCTCGATTTCAAAAATAAAATTGCTGAATGGTGGAATATTCCTGTCCAGGGATCCCCTATGTATAGGATCTGCTTTAAACTTAAACATATTAAAGATATGGTAAAAGGATGGAACAAGAATGTGTTTGGGGATGTTTTTCAAGGGAAAAAACTGCTTGAAGGAAAGTTGAGGACCCTATAGAAACATATGGATAAGGGTGATGACAGCCAGTGGACTCACATCCATGAATGAGAAGCTAGAATGGAATGGGAATGGGTCCTAAAAAATGAGGTCTTCTGGAAACAAAAATCTAGGGTCCAATGGCTGAAGGAAGGAGATAATTCGAAGAGATGGATTGATATTTGTGTTAGTTGAGTACATGTTGTTTTCAAATTATGAATGTCAAATATTGGGGGTAGTGTGGCACCTTCTACTAGCAACTTTGCTAGATATTGTTGGGGATCATTTTCCAAACACTCATCCATAAAGGATGAAAAATCAGGATCTTGTACGGTGGTGTCTATATCTTCAGAAAATATTTTTCCATGTGAGTCTCTAGTGACGTGTTTTTCAAGCAATGTTTTGTGTAGTCTTTCTTTCCTTGATGGTTGGTTTCCGAAAGGATTGATGAAATCATTAGGGTCTAACATTTCTCTTAGTTTCTTCTTAGACCTTGTTTCAACCATGAAAATGTTTCTCAAAGGGGGAAATGCAAAACTATGTCTAAAATGATATGTTCTAATCTATTTTTTTTGGGGATTTTTTGAATATATAAGATGTCACTAAATTTTAGGATTTCTAAAAATGACGTATACTAGGATGACATACACTAAGATGGAAAATATGTAAAAATATTGAGTATACTATGTTGTTAAATAATTCTAAGTGGGTATAACCTACCACCTATAGATTAATCCTAAATCACATGCTGCAAACAAAACATTAGCAAAAAGAAAAATGAAAAGAACAAAAAATGAAAATATGAAAAATTGAAATGTGAAAGTGTTACAAACTAGATGCGTTGATTCAACCCACAGATGCATCACATTGTTATCAGTCAAATGTGTTGCAGAAATTCTTAGATGTGTCTTGTGTCATCATATGATTTTTGAAATTTATCAATTGTGGTTCATGAAGTTAGATTCATCATTTCATCAGTCAAATGTGGTTTTTCGTACGATACCTGCAAAAGAGAAATTGAGAAAATGGAATGCATTCACGAATATTTAAGTGTCTTCATGTTGGGTTCACCAAATGTAACGTAGATAAAATGAATCTGCATAGTAAGATGGTTAAATCTAATATAAAAATGCATAAATATAAATCAAGCAACAAAGTAGGAAGAAAATGAACTAAATAATGAATTAAGTAAAAACATAGAACATCCTCATCGAATATCAATCCATCTCTTAGAATTATCTTTATTGTCCTTCTTCATTTTGTTGTGTTGGTATTATTGCCCTCATATATTTAGTATGTACGTAAGCATAGCCTTGACGTATGTGTTAAAGAAAAATATCGAAGATTAAGTTCTTCCAAAAGAATATCGATTTCAAGAGGAGGAATACTGACAAAAGAAGGTTCAATGTATAGATAGTTGATTTTTGAACAATCACCTTAGATTCGAAAGAGAGATCAATGATCAAGATTGTTGAATGTCATGTGATATGAGTTTTGTGTCAGTTAGAACATGAGTTGGGAAATTCTGCACGATGAAGATTAAATTAGAATAATAATTTAATCTACTATTAAGACTATTCGAAAATAGACTGAATAAGAGATCAAGATTAAATAAATGATTTAATCTTTAGTTGAAAGTCTTCGAAAATAAGAAGAATTTGAATTTGAATGAAAAGGATAAAGTTAGAACTCGACAACAATCTATTTGAATGCACACATGAATAAATTAATTAAATAAAGATATTTAATAAATAAAATGTTCATGCATTCGAGTCTTAACTAGTTAATTGATTGGTCATGATAGAAAGTTTCTTCACAGAGGTGATGAAATGTTGAATCATGAGACAACAACTGGATTCAAATAGATCTCAAGTCAAAGTGAGAATGAATTACTAGATAACTAGATGATAGAGGAATGTGACAGAAACAATTATTTATGAATTAAATGCTAATTTAATTCAACATTCGAAATTGAAATGATTTAATTAAATAGCTAATAATTTATTTAATTGACTATTGAAAAGGTTAATTGAATAATTAAATAATTCGAAGTGAATATTTAATTATAGTTGAAATATGATAAAAGGGGTAAATTAAATAATAACTTATTTAATTCAGAAAAATAATTAATTAGTGACGTAATTAAACAAATAAGTTTATTTAATTAATAAAAATTTGAATAAGGGTCATAATGATTGAATTAAATAATTAAAATTTTATTTAATTAATAGAAGGAATATGTGGTTAGGAAAATAATTAAATAATTAATATTATTTAATCGTGATCATGGACGTTATAAAATTATGTTGAACGTGGTACTCACAGGCCTAGACCAATTGTTCAGTGTCTACAGTCTCCATGGGCGTAGACATGGATTTTGAATCCATCATACCAAACCTCTTCAGAATGTCAATGGTATACTTCCCTTGACTTAGAATCATCTCATCTAGATTTTTCCAAACTTCTAAGCGAAGTAAGTAATGCATGAGACCAAGATTCTTCATTTCAAACTTAGAAGCTAACCCCTTCCATTTGAGAATGAGGTGTTCTTCTCCAATGATAATCAAATCATCAACATACAAAACAAAAATTAATGCTTCACCATTAGTTACCTTGAAGTAGAGGTTTGAATCTGCATCATTCTTTGAGAACCCCAAACTTAAGAGGTAACAATCAATCCTTTCGTACCAAGCACGAGGAGCTTGCTTAAGACCATACAAGGCTTTCTTCAGCCTGCAAACATGAGAATCCTTCCCATGTACCTCAAATCCATGAGGTTTCTCAATGTAAACCTCTTCCTCTATTACACCATTAATAAAGGTTGTCCTTACATCCATTTGGTGAATCTTCCATCCTCTAGATGCAACAATGGAAATGATGGTCCTGACAGAAGTATAACAAGCCATTGGAGTGAAGGTTTCTTCATAGTCAACTCCCTCTTTTTTTGAAAACCCTCTAGCCACAAATCTAGCCTTATAATTCTCAATGCTCCCATCAGCCGCATGCTTGATCTGGAAGAGCCATTTAGAAGATACCATAGATTTGCCTTTGAGTCTAGGAATGATGCCCCAAACATCATTCTTATGAATGGATTGATACTCTTCACACATAACATCTTTCCAAACTTGTTGACTAAAAGCTTCCTCAGCACTGGAAGGATTTGACTCAATAATTTGATTCATCAAGGCTACATAACTGGAGAACTTATTAGGTCTCTTACATTCTCTGAAAATTCCTCTTGGGGCTGCAAAAAATTCTGCCTCGTGTATTATTTTCCTAGCCCAAAGAGGTCTTTTCCTTCCAATCACAATATCTATAGACCCATCAGTAGGTTCCAAGGGCTCAACTGGATCATCATATTCTTTAGGTTCTGGAGCCTCCCTCTGATTCTCAGGAACATGTTCAACTTCCATATCCTGAGGAGGCTCTTCATCATAGATCTCCATAAGATTGCCCTTGGATCTTTTGAATGCAACATCCTCCTCAAATGTGACATCTCTATTGTTCTCAATTGTCTTCTGACCTAGGATGTAGATTTTGTAAGCTTTTGATGTCTCACTATAGCCTACCAAAATTCCCTTCTTGCCAGAAGGTTCCAACTTTGTCCTCTTTTCCTTTGGTACATAAACATACATTGGACATCCAAAGATCCTCAAATGACTTACTTTAGGCTTCACCCCTAAGAATGCTTCTTCAGGAGTTATATTCTCCAAGATCCTATGAGGACTTCTATTCTATACATAGACAACTATCTTGGATGCTTCAGCCCAAAGGGAGGTTTGCAGGTCTTGGTCATGAATCATGGCTTTGACCGCTTCGACAATAGATCTATTATTTCTTTCAACAACCTCGTTCTATTGAGGATTATAGGGAACATTGAACTCCCTCTTAATCCCAAATTCAATGCAAAAGTTACAGAAGATAACAAAAGTGTATTATCCTCTGTTATCTAATCTCGGGACCTTGATCTTCTTTCTAGACAAATTCTCCACCTGAGCTTTGAACTCTTTGAATCTCTCTAATATCTCCTTAGATTGTTTAGATTTCAAGAAATAAATAAGTCTTTCTAGAGTAGTCATCAATAAAAATAATGTAATTCAAGAAACCACTCGAAGATGCAACAAACATTGGACCACATAAATGAAAATGAATAAAATCTAGGATACATTTGGATCTACTTTCAGTACTATGGAATGGGCCTTTTGTATTCTTACCCAAAGCGTAACCTTTGCAGGTTCCTTCATGCTTCTGGTTGAATTTTGGAAGGCCAATGACCATCTTCTCCAAAATAGGTAGAGCTCGAAAGTGAAGGTGAGCCAATCTTCGATGCCAAAGATCACACACACTTGAGGAATCATGCACTAGATCCCAAAGAGGATGAGTGCATAGCCTCTAGAGACACCCATGTCTAACTCTAATCACTTGAACAATATTGATGTTGGAGTTTTAGCCCATATAAGAACTTTACCTTCTGAAAATGCAACTTGATAACCCTTGTCTTCCAAGACTGAGATGGAAACAAGGTTTCTCTTGATGATTGGAACAAATAGCACATCATCCAATTGAAAGGAAGCATTAGAATCAAGTTAAGAGATGAGGTCCCAACTCCTTTCATAGATTAACTAGCATCATCTCCAATAATGACTTGTTTTCTAGAATATTTCTCCACCAAATCAGATAAATGCTCCCTAAATCCGGTGATGTGGTGAGAGGAACCACTATCAATCAACCAGGTGTTGGTGTCGGTAGTTATATTTCTTGACAAGGTTGAATAGAATAGATATTCACATGGATCCTTCTACAGAGAGACTTCATTAACATTTGCAATGGCAGCCTACTGCTTAGGCCTGGTAGTATATTCCTTTGCAAAGCAACCATACTTGTCACATCTAAAACATTGGACCTTGGAGAGGTCCCCCTTCTTCTTGAATGCGGGGCCACCATCAACTCGTTTATCTCTATTTCTCTTGAGATAAAATTTATTTCCATCTTTCCCTTTATTCTTTTAGGATTGAGTGGAAAGAACATGAATTTCTTCATTAGAGGATCTTTTTCGAATATCTCTTGTAGCCAACCTAGACTCTTCTTGAATACAGTCTGCCCTCAACCGATCAAACTTGGGATGTTTTGATCTTGCACTGATTCCTTGAATGTAAGACTCCCAAGATGAAGGAAGACCATTAAGAGCCAGCATGGTCAATTCCTTTCTATAAAAAACATTCCCAATAGATGAGAGTTGATCTCTCAACTCAATTATTCTCATGAAGTAGGCAATAACAAATTCTTATTTTTCCATCTTCAAATGATGGAGTTGTTGCTTCAGTGCAAGATCCCAACTTGTGTTATTGATTTTGTACATCTCCTCCAAGGTTTTGAACATCTCTTGCATTCCCTAACTTGGAGACAATAGGCACAATATAATCCTTTACGGAATCAACTAACATCTTCTTCGCCTTAATATCTTTCTTCTTCCAAAGAACCTTTTCTTCCTCATCCATAGGCTCGGGAGCTGTGCTCTCCACAAACTCTACCAATTTTCTTTCCTCCAAGGTGAGAATGATCCTAAATCTCCACGAAGTGAAATTTTATGATCCCTCAAGCCTATCCTCAATCTTAAGGCCATTCACCATCTTGACGGAGAGATGGAGGTAAACAAGGATGAGAAATAAATAGAGAGTATTATTGTGATACATGAATCTAATCAAGATATTATTCAAACCCGCTCTGATACCATATTATATTTTAATGATCAGATTACAAGTACATAAAATTAATCCAAAATATACTCACAACACAACAAATTCCCTGTGGAAACCCTCCAACTTGAGGGAGAAAAACCCAGCCAATATATCTCTTATATATTGATTTGAATAAGAGAAGAAATATGCTTACAACTCAGGCACAATACAATTCCTAATTAATACAAATAATAATAGCACCTCTCCTAGATGCAAAGATACAAATGACTATGTTTCTCCTTAACTCGACCTGCTTCTACAAAATGAAGATCCGCCACTACAGGAAACTAATCTACTGTAATAGTGCAAACTCCTTCTCTAGATGTGAAATAAACTTGATGTCAAATGAAGTGTTTTAATTCTCTATTTATATACATGCCAATGAATGGATGTGTCTTTACAAATCAAGAGGTCAGCCTCTTTAGAGAAAGATGACTTTTTTTGGGGGCGCGAATTCCAAGAGAAGGTTGGCCCTTCAATAAAATGCATATATTTATTAATCGAGTCTCTTGAATGAGTCGGCTCCAATAATTAAATATTAATTATTAAATAGTAATCATATAAATGATAATTGATGAGGCGCCTCCTCATAAATAATCACACTTGAATAAATTAAATATCCAGCAGGCTACAATTTAATTTATTTCTTCTTCTAGGAAGTAATTCGATATAGTTGTATACATCAACATTCACAAGATGACATGAACACACATAATATTGAACATGATGTTAGGATCTTGATGGTTGCAATAGATGACTGATAAATTTTCTCTTGAAAACTCTTGATAATAATATTTTCTAATATGAAGTCTTGATTGTGTGTCTTGTAATTTTTCTTAGATTTAAATTGATAAAAAGACTATGTATTTATAGGTCTTTATCTAATTTCTCAAAAAATAGATTAAAAAAGTTGAAACTTGCAAGATGAATTTGAATCATTAAAATGCTGCCAAAAATATATTGAAAAATGAGTCTTAGGACTTAAAGGGAACTCATTCACCCTTGGGTGGATGGGTCTTGGCCTATAAGTCTAGGACACACATATTCCAATGTGACTAAAATATTAATTACATTAATTATATGTTGGTTTCCCTTTCAAAGAAATATGAATAATAAGGATTTGGAATGCATAATTTAGAAAATTAGAAGCTTAATTAAGTCCAATAAATTAAGGAACCCAAACATATTGTGAAATTGTAAAGGTATAAAATTTCCTACACTATATTTATCCTCCACTTAAGTGAGAGTATTAACTAACACTCAGACTCACACTGAAGTAGACAAATATGCGTCAAGAGGGGTCCAAGTGTACCAATTTTAGAAAGATAGGATGGAAAAGATCAAGGAGGATGATCAAGCCCCCAAGATCAAAGATCCCATGGAAAACCAACATAAGGACAAAGGGACACACAATATGTGTAAGATATGTGCAAAAATACAAGATACACAAGCATACAATTTTGAATCCAATGCAAAAAGAAAAAGGAAAAAGGAAAAATGATGGACTAGCAAGCTACATTATGCCACGTTGATAAAATATGATCACAAGGGCTAGTGCAGTCCAGTATACATTACGTGATCCCCAAAGGAAAAATGAGAAACACACACTAGGTCTATAAGGTATGTGCCCATAAAAAAGGGGTTTCAAATGGGAAAGATGCACTAGGTCTATAGGTGTTCTCCCATATGTCAACCATACCAAAACTTATACTCCTTGATAAATTTTATAAGGTACCAAAAAATGGTCAATGTGTTATGCCAATGCTACACTAAGTCCAGCCTTTGTGAAAGAAAGTGATGCCAAAAAATGAAAAAATGTCAATGCCAAAATGAGATAATGCCAATGTATGCCCCAACTTTAAAGGAATTAATAAACACCATGTTGTGAGAAACTACTTTAAAGTAAAATTGATAAATGTCAATTAATAAAAGGGCCATGAGAGCCTATTTGGAAAGACCTGTGCCAATGATATGTTTCTAAGTAAACCTACATCATGAAAAATGAGGTTTCCCCCACATGTAATCCAAAAAGATAAAACATAAGGGATCCATGGATTCAAGGTCAACACATGTATTTGCTACAGTGATATAATAGAGCTCGAAACTATCATGATTCCCCAAATACTTCATGGAAAAACAAACACAAAAGAGGAATGACACATAGAGAGAAAAAAAAGAAAAAAAAATTGGGTCAACATGGAAGAGACTTGGATATCTTGACACATTACATATTCCTTAAAAGGAAAACATAACACAAAAGAAAAGATAATGATCACATCAAATAGAAGAATGGAAATACAAATAAAAGAATATCATGATATATTTTTTTCCTTTGCATCCTTGCACCAATAGAGTAACAAGGGTCATCCAAAGAAAGCTCAAAAACATAAAGACACACCAAGCAACATGATACAAGGGATCACATTACATACATGCAATCACAAATAATATAGAAAGAAAAAGAAAGATAGTATTTCACATGTGAGCCAACCTATAGAATTTCATCTGTATCCCAATCTTGTTCATCATATATGGAATGTGGATAAATAGCCAATGGGGAAATGAAAAGTCCCATACTAGGACAATCACCAAGTCCAACACATGGTGATTCACTCTTTTTAGGAGGATAATCCCGATTGCATCCATCTAAGTTCATAGAAGTGGAAAATAAATTTTTTAATTCATTATGAACTTCTTCATCGATTTTAGCACTCCAATTATCATTATCCAAGTTAATTACAACATGAGGCCTAATCATAATGCTCACTGTATGCTTTTGTTATGGTGTAGAACTTTCATGTGGTGGAAAAGGTGGAGAATCATCATGATTTGTTTGAGTTGATTTTTTCTTTTCTTATAATTGACGAGTAATTGAATGACATCTATGCCTACACTCGTTAACATTTTAATTTCTTATTGCATAGTTTTCAAGTTATGATGATGTAGGAGTGGGTTTTTCAACCATCAATCTCTTTTCTTCCCTTAGGGGAGGAATGCAAGGGACCTTGACGATTTGTGAAACCACTTTATCTTTAGGCTTATAAACTTGTTTGATTTTAGGAGGCACAAAGGGAATTGTATGGTTATGTTTTGGTCTCTTGTAGGATATAGGTAGCTGAATAAAATCATACTATATTTCTTTATTTGAGAGAGCCTTTGGTTCAAGCATAGGTTTACCCACAACATTTGGAGTGGGAGGAACAACTATGGACCTTTCAGTTTTAGGTGGGATATTGGTAAGGGATAACTCTGCTATACACTTTTCTTTGAAATTTTGATAGGATTTGAAAATGAAATATCCATGAGGTTTTATTATAGGTTGTATATGTTCAGGACAAATGAAATCCAATTAAAATTTCTCTTGGGAAGACAAAGGATTAAATCCACTATGATGTATTGTAAAAAATTGGTTATCAAATGGAAATTTCAAGATTGTGGATGACAGATGAGATGAAATTCATGAAGCATAGCCATGGGTAGCCTAACTTCACACAAAATTTATCTAACATTGGGATGATAGAGAATGATACATCTAATTGCTTCAGTCCAACTTTTAATGGAAGAGTGATCGAACCTATCATAGGGTGATCAAAACCATCATGTGTTTTGATCCATGCTTTTGATTTTTCATAAGATTTTGGTAAAGTTCATGCACAAATAATAATTCCTCAATGATCACATTCTCTACAAACATAAAATCAATTAATATTCTATTTGTAGGATTGTCATTGATTCTTCTAGCTATGTAAAGAGGACCATCGAGTACATGTTTAATTATATCACTATTTGAGAAAGCAATATCAAGAGACAAGTTGGTTTGGAATTTACGAGGGTGAACGTCAATGAATCCCATCATAACATAAGAGATATGGTCCAAAATGGGTTGACTAGTGTCAACACTATGAGTGAAAGAGTTTGAAAAGCGAAGGTCCACAACATATGTACCAGCACAAGATGCCATGAGTCTTAAACTATGTCTCACTAAAGTATTGACAATAGGACACTAGGTTGTGATACTCATACAAGTTTCACCAAACAAAACGTGTACCCAAAATAGACAAAAGGAACTAAATAAAGATAGTAAACATCCAAAAATAGGAATCACAATACAAGTATTGAAGAAGATATTGCAATTTTTAGATCTGAAATATAATAATTCATTGATTTTAGATGAAAAAACCTAAAAATTGATTACTTTTGAATACCCATTTTGATTTTAAACAATGTACTATCTTTCACCAATTGAACTAAATGTAAAAAAATACAGAAATATACAATTTTTGAAACTGAAATAGAGATTTACAAGTATAAGAGAATGAAGCAAACATAGACAAAGTAGTGTGATTTTTTTTGGAAAATCACTTATACCAGGATAGGTTCACCCTACGGTAAATGAGTCTCAGGATAGGGTTTAAAAAATTTAATCTGAGTGTTTAACTTGATATTTAAGCTCATTGTTCCTAATATCAAACAGATTCTTCAATGACAATTTTTCCACAAATATGATGAAATGCAAATGCAATTTAAATGATAATGTATGAACAAAATGATAGAAAAATTTAATGTAATTTTGATCAAAATGCTGATCTAAATTACTTAAACACACTTTAATGAAATCTATTAGGTAGAATGTATGTAATATTTTTATATTTTTAGGAGTTTAAATGATGCAAACATGCAATATGTAACCCTAAATGAAATGTAATACAAGATGATACAAAACCTAGATCTAGGGTTTAAAAGATCTCCAAATTAGAAAAGTATGATGTAAGAAATTCAGGTTCACGAAAAAAGAAATGTTGGGGAAGGAGAACCTTAATGTTAAGGGGGTATTTTTTAAAAACACTTTTTATAGTCCTTTGATGTTGGATTTTAGGTTTTATTTTGTGTAGGTCCCACTATTTCAAAGTTGGAAATAAATTTTGCAACCTAGTTTCC